>JAQFXM010000759.1:0-42091 GCA_034693345.1 Entomobrya multifasciata | reverse complement strand
GACAAAAACAACTGTACTGAAGGGTCACCCAAGGGAAGATAATGCCAAGTGCTAGGGTCCATTTGAGACAAGTTCCCATTACTCGGAGTCGCTCTGATATCACACCAGTGTAATTCTTTATTGAAGCACACCAACTTGCAAAATACGTCTGCGGACAAGTCTTCTTTATTTTTTCCAAGACTCGTATTTGTATAAACTCTCATGGAAAACCCTGGATAATGAACTTTTATCATTTCTAGATTTTTTACAAGTCCCGTCAAATAAACTGTGCTTATTATTGACGAGTCAGTTTCAAAGTAGGTGAAGGATACCACTTTTTGCAGGGGTTCATATTGCGAAGCCTCGTCACTGCAGGTTGATAACTTTATTTTGGAGTGGTTCACCGGGGCAAATCGATACGGTCTTTTGCAGTTACACTGGGAAATGTATTGGTAGAATGGCTTCTCTTTTGCAAAGTCAATTAGCCAAAATACAGCTACAATTGCGATAGTTAGTAAAATTACTCCGAGGATAAGCTCCAGAACAACGCGGAGATGATGAAAACATATTGGGAAACGGGGAAGCATGGTGAGATGGGTGAGATAAACAAAGTTGCATAACGAAGAGTTGTGTAATTTAAATGGAATATAGCTATTTTAGATTTACAGATCAACGTTGATTTGTTTAAATGAACAATTAATTACTAAAGGTTGTGATTATGTTTAATGGCTAATGAATGAAAACATATAATCATTATATAACGCATTTAACGATTTAATCATACATGTACAGTTTTCAGTTTGGCAGAATCAAAATCTTCGAAGCAACTCGACCACCAAAATATAATATAAATCATCAGACGACGTGAGTGTACGGGAAGCCATACAAAATAAAATGATTATCAAAAAGATTTTCAATTAATGAGTATGTAATGACCATAATGAGCAATAAAAATGACACTTGTACCCGATTTAAAAAATGATGATGAAAAGTTTTCGATTTGATTGAATTTCAAACTAATTAGAACAAATATTTAAAATGTGGCCGTGGGGAAACAGACATGTAATGCTGAAGGTGATTGTCGGTGCGGCATTGACTATTGGCGTCGTTAATCTGGTTGCCGTAAATGTGCTCTTAATAAACGAATATGTGAACAAACCGCAACAATCAATGGAACAGGTAATTGCTTCAATTTCAATGGAACATACATACATACAGTACATACATTACTAAAAATATGGACATGGATGATAATGATTAATAAAATGTTCCAAATAGGAGGAAATGTTACAACAGAAGTTGGAACAGGTGCGGACTGAATTAAAGAGTGTACACCAAAGCCATGTGTCATTACTTGAGCAAGTGGAAAGTATTTCTACTAGTGCTGCGGCTACGTCTTCAAGTGACAGTTATGCAAATTTGGTGGAAAATAATGGGTCGATGGAATGGAGGAACATGGAGGAGCTTTGTACTTCCGCATTTGGAGTTGGTAAAACATTGGGATCGGAGAATGATGTAAATGTAAGTATGCAAAATTAGAATTGCTTAATTTCTTATTGATCGATCAGCAGACAGTTTTACGGAGCAATGCGTAAAAAATATGTTTTTAGACTTTAGAAGTGTTGGAAAATTTAGCTGAAAATATGACAGTGGATTCCTGGAGAGACCAGCCATCCTGGAACATTAAGGTGGATCAAAAGCGATTCAACTCGTCAGCAAACAAGCTGCATGTGTTTTTGGTCCCATTTTCTGTTAATAATCCGGTATGTCTGATGGTATTATGGCATGAGATGATGAAAATCATTAAAAATTATGTTGATATCATATGTACATATTTTAACTGTATTGCAATTTCATTAAAGGCTTCAACTCAAACCCTGGAAGTAAATTATGCTCGATACACGCGAAATATTTTGAAACACGTTTTGGGAAATTTGAGGAATAATCCATCTATGAAATTTGTGTGGTCGGAGGTGTTCATGTTTAGTATGTGGTGGAAGAAATTGCATACCATTCACAAAGATGAAATAAGAGAGTAAGTAAAACCATCTCAACCTCAACTGCATCCTCGGCTTCCCCATTAATTTACTGAATGAATTTTATTGTTAATTTAAATTATTTCTTCAAATGACCAGACTCATTGATAACGGTCAACTAGAGTTTGTATCCGGAGGCTGGGTTACCGCCGACCAATCCAGTACCCACTACTATTCCCTTCTTACCCAGTTGATTGAAGGTCGTCAATTCCTCCACCAATTTTTCAACGTTACGCCCAATAACGGGATGGAAGTTTATGGTATATCTCCCACCATGGCTTACTTGTTCAACCGTGCCGGCACTGGCACCAGTGTCGTAGGAGTTGTTATCCAAAATGCACACAACTTATTAAAAAGGCACTTGGCTGATAAACAACAGTTGGAATTCAACTGGGGTCAGACTTGGGGTGGTGAAGCTAGTGTCCTCTGCCATTTGATGCCGTTCAGTTCGTACAACCAAATCGACACTTGTGGTCCAGACTCCACTATCTGCTATAACTTTGATTTCAAAAAAATGTTTCCAGAAAGTGGACTAAAGACATCCAGACCAACGCCCATTTCACCAAAAAACGTCAAACAAAGAGCGGAACTTCTTATAGAACAGTTCCGCAAGAAAGCCATGCTATTCAAAACAAACAATTTACTTATCCCCCTCGGGGGTGACTTTGTTTGGGAAAATCAACGAGAATGGGATGCTCAAGTTGATAATTTCAACATGCTAATTTCCTACATAAAATTAGAACCTAAACTCAATGCATACATTCAGTTTGCTACACTTAACGACTATTTCCTTGCTCTTAGCAAAGAAATCAGTGGCCCACCTTCAATACCAACTTTAAATGGAGACATGCTCCCTGACCATAACCATCCTAATCATCAAATGGACTACTCATCAAGACCATTTCTTAAAGAAATGGAACGTGACTTGATTTCTCATTTACGCTCTGCCCAAATCATATTTGCCCAAGTTTGTGGAGAAATTTCCCGAAGATATGACAAACAAATTGTGGAAACTTCGCCTTACATATCACGACTGTTAGAAGACCTCGTGGCGACTCGAAGACATCTCAGTTTATTCCAGCATTATAATGCCTTGTCTGGTTCTGCTTTGGAGCACGTTATGAAACTTTATGCAGAGAAGTAAGTTAAATTCTATAAATAATTAGATACTCTGGGGCAATGTGAGAAAACCAAAAGTTTACACCTCATCTCTTCATTTTTTTAAGGTTATTAGATGGCTTCAAAAAAAGTAACCGTGTTATGGAGAAATGTGTGGACATTCTCACTCACATCACTAGACTGGACCCCAACTACAACCTTGGCTATGCATTTGAGCTACCTCTTCGTTTCAGTTCAAAGTTTTTTAGGAAATCGCCATTTTCATTACCACAACATGATGTTCTCATCTTTCCCAGTGAGGGAACCTCCGAGCGTCTGTTTACTGTTTACAATCCGGTTTTACAAAGGAGAACACAATTGATAACATTGCGTGTAAAGAGTTTGGATGTAGCACCCTTCGATTTGGATGACAAAATATTGCCATTTGAAATATTCCCAGTTTTTCGGGGCATGGAAAAAGCGTTCCCTGAAATCTCAAGAGATGTGTACGAGCTCAATGTTCTCCTTCACTTGGAGCCTCTCTCTATAAAAGTTTTTAAGATACAACGAATCACTGGATTATTGGAAAACAAGCCAAAAATTTATCAGAGCAATATTCAGACCAATTACTCTACTACTGGTTTCACGGTAATGCCTCTGAAGAATAGCGGCTTGCCACTAAAAATATCCAATGACTATTTGACTGTCTTTTTTAATTTCGCCACCGGCTTGGCTACTAGCGTCGAGGTGAAGGTCTACGGAAAATCATATCGTTTATTCATAGTGGAGTTTTTGAAGTATGATGTGAAGTTATCAAAAACTGATATCCGGCACCCATTTGAATTTCTTGGACCTGCAAAGCCCCTAAGTGAACATTCTTCGGCCATTTTTCTTGTTCATGGAAAACTACAAAGTTACTTGGAAGTCTATTTTGGGAACAAAATAACTCACAGGGTGACCTTGTACAATTTTGGTGATCGGGATATCGACAAATATTCAATGGAGGTTACCAATTTAGTAGATATCCGCCAGGAAAATAATTTGGAATTGATAATGCGTTTAAAAACTGGGATTCGTTCAGAGGAAACTTTTTACACAGACTTGAATGGATTTCAAATGATAAAAAGGAAAAGATTGTACAAGAAAAACTCAAGTAAATTGCCTTTAATTCAGGATAGGGAGAATTACTACGCCATGTCAAGTTCCATGTTTATTGAAGATATTGACTTGAGGATTACTGTACTCAGTAAACAGCCTTTGGGAGTTACCAGTTTATCTCCTGGAGAAATTGAAGTTATGCTGGATCGAAGATTCAATCCTGACGCATCTGGTGGGATTATTAACAAGCAGCATTATGGAATACAGGACAATGTGTTAACACGAAGTAAATTTAAGATTTTATTTGAAAAACCAACTTGTCGTGATAATGGGAAAGATAAGAAGTCCCCTATGCTTAGCTTGGCCAGTCAGTTGGCACTACAGTCGTTGCTTCATCCACCGAAGGTATTTGGTTTCATAAGTGACCGTCGTTGGAACAAAGGTGGATTGTGGGAATATAGGAGTAGTAGACCTGAAGAAAATAGTATGCCATGTGATATCCAGCTTGTGGATATGCCAATGATTCCCATTCTACAAAGCAATGCTTATGCGGGATCATCCCAAACTGGTTTACTGGTACATCGGGTTGGGTTTGATGGAACGTTTTTAAATACATTTCCGGTGAATGGGTGTTCCTCCGATAGGGATCAGCTTGGTCAGGTATGATGATGATATAAAAGTATTTTGCCCAGTTTTAAAATCATCGTAGTTTCTTTCTAAATCATGGTATTTTTTCTGTTCTTTTCAGTTCAATCTTAGCCAATGGTCGGGAAATCTTTTCGAGAATGAGTATCAACAAATGGACTTGTCATTCGTAAAGCCAAGGGGCAAGCCGCTGCATGCCAATTCAAGTGTACTACTTAAACCAATGGAAATTTATGCATTTCTGGTCAATTTTTCATCTTCTGCTACTTAATATTAACTTATTCTTTTGTAAATAGATACTACGCTGCGCTATACTCTGTACTTATATCGAATTGATCTTAAAGTAGAATAATTTTTAAAATGAAATAAATTCATATTCAGACTGAAATAATCAATCCTTTATTACATTAAAACCTGTCGTATTTAGGTGCACGGTGGTCTGTATGTCATAATGTCATAAAGCTTTTGAATGTCAAGGACAAACCCCCTCACGTGGCGCTTTCATACGATGAGGTGATCTCTTAATAAATCATTTTGATCAGTAGTTTAAGGTACACTGGTTTTTTAACTGGAAGAACTTGATACGGAGTTTCGCTCGTGTCGATTATGCATAACCGCAAAATACACACATCTGGTAGTAATTAGCTAAACCGCCGCCAATTAGCACCTTTCAGACATGGCGGTGTGGCTAGTAATTACATTAAAAAACTCGTAGGCATCCTGAAATGGGGTCATATAAAAAGGCTGGGAAATATTTGATATCTTCGTCATTTCCACTTACTACACTTGCATTTGAAAGAAAAGTACTTCATTGAACAGGAAAAATGAAGATATCCCAAATATTCCTGTGCTGCGCTGGCGTCATTGTGGCAGCCTCAGCAACTGCCGTTATTGACTCCAGCCTGAAGCAGCGCTTTGCTGGCAATGGTGGAAACGGAGACAAGCAAAACGTAATGGTGTCCTTTACCCAAAACATTCAACCTGTTGTCGATCAAATCAACAGCATGAATTTTCCCAACGACGTGGAAAAGAGAACTGCATTGACCGATGCTCAGGAGTCCTTCACCAATGGAGCCCAAGCACCACTTCAAAGTTTTTTGAACGCCAGAGGAGTCAAGTACGAAAGCTTTTGGATTGACAACAAAATGGTGATTGAAAATGCAGACTCTGGTTTAGTCGACTCCATCTCAAATGTTCCAGGAGTTGCGAAGATTGAGAAGGAGCCTGTGATTGACTTGACTCCAATGAGAACCATTGAAGTTCCCGACTGGGGAAGCAATCGTACCAAAAACGATAGCATGGCTGAATGGGGCATCAGGAAAATTAGGGCTGATCAAGTTTGGGAAGCATTCAACTTAACAGGAGCTGGGGTTGTTGTTGCCAACATTGACAGTGGTGTGAGGTGGACACATGAAGCCCTCAAGGACAACTTCAGGAAAACTTACAATTGGTTAGATCCCTACCTGTTACGACCCGAACCATACGACTTGAATGGTCATGGAACTCACACGATAGGTCAGTACTGAGAAATTCGGAAGACATGAATTAAAAAAGATATATACTTATGCTTATGCAATGTATATTTATAGGTACTATTGTCGGTGGAAAAGGAATTGGAGTTGCGCCAAATGCTACCTGGATCGCCTGCAAAGGATGTAATGCTCTTCAATGCAGAGCGTTTGCTCTTTTAAGATGCGGTCAATGGATTCAGTGTCCCTTTACTGATAACATTGGATTCAACAGGAACTGCAGCATGGCACCCCAAATTGTTTCTAACAGTTGGGGAGGTTCAAACGACGACGCTTGGTATGATGGTGTTATCAAGTCTTGGCAAGCTGCTGGAATTATCCCAGTTTTTGCGATTGGAAACTCTGGACCTCGTTGTAAAACAGCAAATTCTCCGGGAGACAGGCCAAATTTGATTGCGGTTGGCAGTACAGATGAAGATAATAAAATTTCTGAATTCAGCAGTTTGGGGTGAATTGAGACTTAACACGTTTCATGACTAACTCGGACTAAACTAAATTAAAAGTAACCTCTTCAATTTTCGTATTTTTAGACCTACCAAAGATGGTCGTATTACACCCACTATTGCTGCCCCTGGGGGCAAAGTTCGTTCTGCCTGGTGGTACAGTGATACATCCTACAACACAATTTCTGGAACATCCATGGCTTGCCCTCATGTCAGCGGTGTGATTACTTTGATGAAACAAAAGAATGCTGACCTGAAGTACAAAGAAGTGTTTGACATAATTACCACTACAGCCCGTACATCTACTTTGGACGTCAGCTCTGCAAGAACTTGTGACAATAAATCCCCATCTACTTATCCCAATAATGTTTTTGGATATGGGCTTATCGATGCTATGAATTCTGTTAGTGCTGTACAAGCCTCCTCTTCTGCTACTACTCCAGCTCCATAATTATAAGCTCTCAATTTAAAAAAAATCATCTATCGAAATCAATAAAATATTTTTATGCAATAATCTCATGTCACTAAATGATATGAATATTATTTCTACGGCCTACACAACTAATGTCTGAGTTTCATCTTCTATATGGCAAGCGAATATAGGATTTTTAGGCATGCATAATAATATAGTCTACAAATTCTTTCAAAGTTTTGCGAACTATGCGAACAATATAAAACTATTTGGTGGTAAACCTTGCACAGCACACGAGTGCTTCCTTAAATTTTAGGCCTTCCTTTCAGAGAAAAGCCTAAAATGCTGCTGCTCATTTTTTTTTGCAAAATGCATTATTGTATACCTCATTCATTTGAAAGATATGATAAGTTGCCCAGTAAATGTGGGAAGTTGGCCTTACATTAAACGAATTCAGTCCAGTTTACAGTTTCTCTGAAATTCCAGACGATGACGTCAACACATTTAATTTGTGGGGCAATTTGATACGTGTTAATACTGATGTACTCGACAAGATTACGACTGTTCATTGTTTTATAAACATTTGATAAGCGTTTCCTTGCATCTCATCAGGAAACATTATCTTATCGATTACAATAATGATGTTTCTGTCAATGTAATATTATTTTTCAGCCAAAAATGATATAAAACCGTGATCATCCCTGGATTTTTGTGCTTTTTTATCTTTAAGGATTTCCATACTGATAAATAGCAAAAATAAACGAAATGAAGCCAAGTATTTTTGTCACTTGAACTTCATTCCACCGTCAACTTTATCACAAAATCATCAATCAATACTTTAAAATAAAAATGTCAATAGTCGATTGAGCATCGATTTCCAACAAGACGTCAACTGGGAATTTACTTTTTTAATACTTCACGTATTATTCTCAATGGAATACTAAAATTTGTCTTATCTCCAACGAGTCTGTGTGTATTTCCCGATTTTATAGGGGATTATCCCGAAAATCTCAAGAGGTCATCTTTGTAGATAACCAACTGCGCAGGGAAAATTAGTTTTCCACTCCATTTTCCCAACCGCTTCATATAAAAGCGTGTTCGAAATTTCCATGATCACTTGCTTGCTAAGCGTGTCAGTTACATGCGAAATTGTAAGATGCGTATTTTTAAAACGTCCACTTTACCCCATTTTCTGGGCTTGTTGACAGTTGTAGCAATAGCCCAAGCTGGTGACAACGACAACTGGAAAGTTGACCCATTGGTTAAGGAATGGGTAGATGAAATGAATGGAAAGGGGGACGCAGCAGAAACTGCTGCAAACACATTTGCACCTTTGGTAACGATAAAAAATGGAACAATACGTGGAAAAACAGGGCTCTCTGTTGGTGGCAGAATTATTTATCAATATCTTGGAATCCCTTACGGAGCCCCACCAGTCGGTGACCTTCGATTCAAGGTAGGATTTTAAACGCTAATGAAACTTACAAATGTGCACATTCATAGTTTTAACGAACATTTATTATTCAGGCTCCTCAACCTTATGAAGGCTGGGGCGATGAAACTTACGTCGCCACCTCACATCCACACGCCTGTCCGCAATTCCGCACAAATTTAACCAAAGCTGACGAAGACTGTCTCTACCTTAATGTTTATTCTCGTCGAGAAAGCGGTGGAAATGGTCCACTTTTACCAGTTGTCTTTTTTATACACGGAGGGGGTTATGCCTTCGGTCAAAACTCTCCTTATGGTGGAATCAAGCTTCTTAACGATGAGGAAATTGTATTAGTAACGGTAAACTACCGATTGGGGGCACTAGGTACTTGGATTTTTTATTATCTACCTGAAATGTCATGAAAAACGTAAATAAAGACTAAATTACAAATTACAAAAATTACTAGGGTTCTTCTGCACTGGAGACGGACTTTCAAAAATATCTTGCAACAATGCTATGAAGGTAATGCTTGATGATAATGATGATATATTGGATTATGACTTATCGGTTCTGTTAATTAACACTGACCATAAATTAAATTAAATTAAGGACCAAGTTCAAGGTTTACGATGGGTACAGGAAAATATTGAGGCTTTCGGTGGGGATCCAAATCAGGTTACCGTCATGGGAGAATCTGCTGGAAGTGCAAGTGCTTTGTACATGCTTATCTCTCCACTTGCACAAGGGCTCTTCCACAAAGTGATTGCGATGAGTGGTAGTCCCCTTCAGGAATGGGCTATTGACAGGAAACCTGCAGACAGCGCGCGACGACTCGGTGCTCTACTCAACTGTTCCACGGACAGTAGTACAGAACTTGTAGATTGTCTGAAGGATATGGATTGGTTGCCTATTTGCCAAGCTGGTGTGGCGGTTATTGTAAGTTGAATCAGTTGAATGAATAGTAAAAATATTTTGGAAGAAGATTAATTTTTGAAATTAATGACATATATCTATTTTTTAAAGATGGAAGACTTTCAAAACTTCAAAATTCACCTTTCTGGAACCACACCGGTCATTGAGGGTGACATTCCTGGTGCATTCTTACCGGACGATCCATTGAAGCTTTTTACGGAAGGACCTTTACCCGATGTTCCAGTTCTTTTGGGAACTGTACAACATGAAGGTGATCTTCCATTGGCTGGAGTGCACTTTCTTGTTCTGCATCCAGAAGGTCTTTTAAATGATACCAAGTACATGAGAGAAAGTTTCATGGGAGATTTGTTGACAACTTATGGAGTTAATGAGAAACAAAACGGAGCGTCCGTTTCACAATCCTTAGCTGCTGGTTATTTGCAACCAGGTGCAGATCGGGCAAACTTTACGGAAAATCAGTATGAATTATTAGATGTAAGAAAACAAATCAAATTTAAAAAAAAAATATTCCATTCCTCATTTAAAAAGATTTGAAATATATCATTTCACTTTGGAATATAGATGCTCACTGTACTGTTCATGAAAGCTCCAGTTTTGAGAACCGCCGACATTTTGTCAAGAAGAATCTCTTCCGTTTACCTGTACAACTTTGAGCATTACAATACCTATGGTAGTAGCCTGTACAATTTGGTATTTACCTTCATTCAGCTAATTATTGGCGGAGTGAAGCCTCCATTTAAACCTGGCATTTGTCACGCTGATGATCTGATGTACATGTACGTAAAAAACATTTTATTTGGGAAAAATTCATATTTAAATGATGCTATCGTTTTTAATGCTCCCGATCTTCCAATTATTGACAATTTCTTTTTACTAGGTTCCGCTTTCCATTTATTCTCAGCCCTGCCGACACAGTTTTTTCACGAAGGTATTGTCGGCTTTTCACCAATTTCATTGCTCATGGCGATCCAACCCCGGAAGCCACCGATGACATTCCTAAATGGCCAACGTATAATACGGATAATCAATACTATATGAAAATTGATAGCCCAATGGAGGTGAAACAGGATTACACAAGTAACTGGAGACTTGGAATGCCTGGCCACGAATTTGAGCCGGAACCAAGTACACCTGCTCCTAGACTTTAAAAATAATGTTGCCATTTAACACTACTCTATTACTTTGTTTTTTAATGGACGTAAATATATCATCTAATTTAAAAATCGAAAAATAAATTACGGAAAAAAATCATCAAATTTCTTAACTATGAAATGCATCCGCTGATGCATGTATACAATACGCATGTAGGAGACAACGCAACGCGAGCATTTCGTTTGCTTTGCGTATTCAAAAGCGATATAACCTTATACATCTGGGAATATAACCTGCTATTATAAAGATACTACCAAATATAATATGTTAAAATATAATATAAGGTAGTGTAAGGTTTAAAATTAAATGTATCGGGGCGATGAAAATTATATCGATATATAAAGGGTATTGTGAGACGGGAATTAAAACATGTGCACACAAAAAACTTGTCATTATTTTTTAACAATGGGATTACCATTAAAGATTACAAATATTACAATCAACTGAAATTGTACCTTTTACCTTGCGAATTTGTTTTCTTTCAGTGTTGCCATTAGTCATCAGCAAATCAGCATCAGTAAACCATGTTTTTACATAAACAAGAACAGTTGTCAACCAGCAAGTCAATTCAAATTCATGTGCAGAAAAGCCTGTGAAGTGAAATATCAAGCATCATTTTTCACTATGAACTAACTTACTGAGTAGTTGAAAGATGAAGCAAGATCAAGCTACACATAAATACACACATAAAAAGCTAATTTTATGTGTGTTTTTACTTTTATATATATTCAAAGAATTCAGTCAGACCACTATGCTACTTCGTCGTTTATGTAAAAGTCATAAAAACGTACCAATTTTCCTTTCATCCTTTTGTTGTTTAGTTCTCCTGAACAAGTTCCAAGTAAAGAATACTGGGTTTCTTCCCCAGTACAAACATTTTTATTATATAACTAAATTATTTACTTGGAAAATTGTGCCATGTACTTACAATTAGTCAGATAAATTTAAAGTAGACCCAACATTATCAGAACGTAAAACTATTATTATTGAACAAGTTCAATATAACAGATTTCGCTACTCCACTATTAAGTGTATGGTGAGGTGGAGGTGTATGTAGCTGACAGACTATATTCCGGCTAAATACTTAAATGTGTGTCATGCCTTGTCATATGTCAGCCAACTCTGATTAATCACTACTTTTTTAACGCCATTCTAAGATATGGCAATACGTATTTCTTTTGAAAACACTACTCTTTTTCGGAGTTATATTTGCATATTCAGTCATTTCAGGTAAAAACCGGGGTTTTCGTACAAAATATTGAGACATTTTAGTGCTTAATTTTTTACTAATACTCATAATCACTTTCTACAGATAATTTATTCAGCATGACATCCATCGAGATCCAAGAACCACGAAGAGATTGTATAAGTTATAGTTTTACATGCAACTTTGACTTCTAGTTAAGCGTAAACACAGCGCATGTTTTTCATTTTATATTACAGGTACTGGGACTTCGACAATGGCTACGAATTCAACGTTCCGTGTTTTTGAAACGACACCAGAAATACATGACTATTTTAAGCATGTAGATTCGGTGCCTGCGCATGCCCAAATTGCTAAATTGGACCAATACAAAGGAAACAAATGTACGGAAATTCTACAAATGTCGAAATTTGCTGAAAAAACATGCTTTTCTAGTAATGGTTTGGTCAACACTGTAGTCAACGCATATAACTGTCATCAAAATTTGGTACTGAGACCAGACGATGTTTGGGCGGCAATCATGACACAGTTCTCGTTTTGCATTAACAAACATGCTAAAAAGTTTCGTGAAAAATTCGTCAATTTCACGGGAAAGAAAGCATTGCAAGTTAGCATTCCAGGGTCACTGCGAAGTGCACCATATGACACGTTTGTAAGAATGATGACTGAGAAAATCCACGAAAATCTGATTGATCCAAAAGTCAAGGATTGGGTTCTGCCTAGCTTTTCAACGACAACTGACAGTGATCTCGTGACAATTGGAGCCGTGTTTATGGCAATAATGAAAAAGTACTTTGAATACGAATGCAGGCTGTTGTGCGGAATCCCGTACATTACTCTGGAAGGCACACTCCAGGACTGGCAAGATATTCATAGCAGATTAGAGAAGCTTAAGGAATATAAATTAGACAAATGGTACGCCACCCTGGAACCTGTTGTCAAACAATTCGTAAATGCGAAGCAGGGTATGGTTGACTTGGAATTTTGGCAGAGAATTGCTGACTATGAAGGAGGATCTGGTCCTTCCTATATATCCGGCTGGATAACAGTTTTCTGCGTGTTTGATAAGGATGGAAACTTCTCAGGTAACTATACTTGTGTAATCCTCGGTTTTTCGGTGATTGTAATCTACATATCTACATATAATCACTTATTTCATTAGAACCCAATCCAGACTCTAATTGGCTGACGATTGCAGCTCACAATATTCCTTCAGGTATAGTTGAAGTAGACGTTAAAATTGTTGATAGTGGAGTAACGTATAATAGTGTGATGTTGGCCGGCCACATGGGTGCGGAACTCAAGAATGGAGGTGACACAGTTCAGCCAGTGTTGGGTTGGGTTATGGCACGGAAGCGTACTAGTATTCAAAAGTGTTGTTTAATGTGAGAACAACTTTTTGGAATATTTTCTTTTAGAAATGCAAGCTAACGCAGTAGTAAACATTAGCTAGCTTAGTAAATATTTGTATAAGAATATTTTTACTTATAGACTCGAAATTGTTGATTATGGTACAGTACAGATGCTAAATTAATGTGTGTTATGGTTCATATGGATTTTATGGATGCGGAAATCCCGAACTAAGGTGACGTCAGACAACTGCGTTGGGATTTCGTATTGGTCTGAAGCCCAATTACTATGGCAAGATGTGACGATTTTACTTTTGAGTTATAATTTTATTAGTGTACAAATTAGATGTAAATAAATCATGTAACCATGAGTTTAAAAAATACTAGTTGAAAAAATTTGTCATGTTTCAAAAACTATTGAGTTTTAGAATTTGATCCCTCTACAAAGTTTGATCCCAATGCTAAAATGTATCGATTGGTATAGTATAACCGTAACTGGCCGTTACTCAAAACCGTTGGACTGGACCGAGTTGGCCCTGAACTAAATCGACAGGGTTCTCGCTATGGACCATAATATTATGAAGGTGTGTATACCAAGTTTCATATCAATTGGTCAAGGCGTTTGGATGCTAGAGGGCCAACAGACGGACAGACAGATATACTTTTATCCCATATCATCATTCAGTAATCTTATGAAGTACCATGCTGGCACTTTAAAAAAATCATAATTTCTTGGGGCATCATGCGAATCTCCGTGGTCATTTGGGATTAGCCTGTAGGCATCAGTTATAAGTTCTAGGGACGCTATTGACATACTTTATACTAAAGATTTTGTAATATATATGTAATTTAAACCAATCAAATTTATGAATAAAACATTTCATTCAACGTTTCTCACATTATCACATTTTATACAGCATTTACCAATATTTATTTTTAAACTAGAGTTTGCACAAGATATTCTGACAAGTGCCACAAGCGCTTTTGAAATATTTCATTGTTTGCTTGAGAGTTTGGTGGTGACAACCGAAAGCCTTCGAGATAAATTCCTCCGTCTTTTTCGAATTTACTTGAGAGAGCGGCATTTAACAAAGTATCTGCTCCATATTCAACGGTCTGTAGAAATTTAACAAAAATGCATTAATCATTTTCACTTTTTCAGTATTATTTCCCAATAATGCTGCAAAGTTTACGGGCAAGCATGGTTTGAGAACACGTGATAGCCCAGAATGAAGACTTCCAGCGTTATCCCAAAGTTCTGTTGGAATTCCTCCAGGATGTACAGCATAAACGTGAACATTCGCCTTGTCTTGTTGAAGTCTCTTCTCCAACTGTTTTGTGAACATTACCTGACATAATTTTGAATCCATGTAGCCCTTCGGTGCGGCATACACTTTGCTGCTCAAGAAAATAAATTGCTACTTAATTTGAAGAATTCGAAAATTCATGATTAATTTTAATGATATCGTAATTAGTTGTATACCGTGTTGCCAAATCTTTAAAATCCAGTGACCCAGCAAGATGATATACCGAAGTTGTATTGACGATCCTGCAACTCCTTTCACATTTCAAAGATGTTCGCTTTATTGTTGGAAGTAACAACAAGGTGAGTAGAAAATGGCTCAAGTAGTTAACTTGGAACTGACACTCAAGTCCATCCTCACTACATTCATAAGGTGTCATCATGATGCCGGCTTAAATCGAAAAAAAAATCACAAAATTCATTTCTTTGATCTCAGTCAATTGAATAGTAGCTATTTAATTATGCAATGGCTGTTACCATTGTTAATTAAAAAGTCAATTCTGTTCGTTTGTTTCAAGACACCATTCGCAAATTCTTTGGTGCTCATCAAAGACCTGAGATCCAATGGAAGTAAGTGAATCTTTCCATTGACCACGCCTTGCTCACGGATTTTGTCAATTCTCGCTTGACTGGATGTTACATCTCGACAACCTTTTTTATATTTCAAAATGGTTGCATTAAACATAGCAACAGTAGATTTAAAGAAGGAGCGAGTGCAATTTAGGTACCAAGTTTATCACATTAAACTTACCCATTATGACGGTAAAATTCATTTGCAAAAATTTCCTTGCTAATGCACCAGCAATGCCACGTGGACCACCTGTGATGACCACAACTTCATCGGATGCTCCTACATAAAATGTATTAATTTCGTATAGCAAATCTAGTCGCCACCTATAATCTTGAATTCCTTATAAAAATTCACTTACGCGTGTCTTTTGATGGGTCATATCGTAAGTTCCGTGAAAGAATTTCCCGAACAAGCTTTAACTTTATGCACAGAAGTGATACTCCATAGAACAAATACCATGCTGTCTTCAGTTTTCGTGCAAGCCAACTGCCTGGTGCTTTATGGACCTTTTCATCCTTTTCGACTTTTTTAAACTCATTCACCTTTATTTGCTCGGCTGGAGCTACCGACATAATGCTATTTTAAATTAAAACAGAGTCGCCTCAGAAAATATGTAATATACTTGGTCGCAGAGACAATTGTGTATTTCTGTCTTTCTTCGGAAAAATGGCGTAAACTTGATAACTTTCTCCTCTGAACTGAGGCATTTCATTTTCGTTGCTCTTTGTTTTATTCAAGATGGCAAATGGATAATTGAGGTTTTTAGGAATGGAATTGAATGAGGTTATCATTTGATGACTTTTTTTTGACGAAAACAAAAACATCTTACGCGTTCGTAGAAAACTAAAAATAATTAGTTTTTAAACTTCTGTAAATTGAAGATTGATTGACAAGGATGCGTCAAAAAGGAAAAACAAACAACAATGCGTGAAAAACCAACTTCGTACGACGCAGGTAAATCATTAGAATACGTATGTAATTAATCAAGTCATTGCTGTCTAGGTAGATGCATACCTATAGTTTAGGTCATAGTTTTTCTTCAAATAATCGTTGGAATAAAAACGTTTGATGACATTTCTTTCTGATGATTATAAATGTTGATGTTGACTAATTCTTTATTGTTGACGTTGATTCGCTTTTTCTTAATAAATTGTTTGTTATTGCCTCAGTTTTCTGAAGTAGCGCCAATCTCGTCAAAGGGATCGGACTGGGTGGTATGGTACCTAAATACGCCTAGAGTCGAGTTGCGATAAAATTAAGCAGGTGGTTTTGAAAAGCCAAGGTGATTGAGCTGAGCATGTAAAGCTGTATTGACATTATTGACGGCCTTGACTTAACAGGCAAGCATGGAAATAAATATTATTGTGACGTGAGTTGGGGTTTAATAGTGATTACTTATGCATGCATGTGGCATATAAGAGCCACGTTTCTCCAAATTATATTTTAATTTGTTTGTTTTCTTAAGCATTCAGGAGAAAGTAATCGTTCTGTCTATACACCTGAGACTGTAATTTAAAATTATTTAAATGTCATCACTCACGTCAGCATTTCTATTCTCAATATGAGAAAAATTTTTGTTTTAACGATACTCAATATGTTCTGAGGAAGTAAAGGTTAAGTTAACAATTTATACATTTGAGGCAACGAAATATGACCTTCTTTTAGACAGTAAGATCCCTTGGAAACAGGAATGCTATTTTCATTTCTTAATGGAAAATAAAGAAACATGCGGACAATAGGAGTTTCTCAGAATGCCCCAATCCCATGTACTTCGTTATAAAATACAATTATAGCACAAAATAAATATCTTCGGATAGTAACAATAATTCAATTAGCCAGATTGTAATGATCATAAGATGAAATATGCCGACTTTGTATTTTTATTGAAATGTATTCGTTTTTTTAATGCATGTTTTGTTCAGATTATACTTAAATGCTTTGGATGTCAGATTCATTCGTTTTAAAGGTGATGGACAGAACATGCTTATATCTGATGTGATGACTGATTCTTACTCATTGTCAGTATCTTGAATTCTGTTAACTAAAAAACACTAGATACTCATGAAAATTGGAAGCAGCATTTCTTGCATATAAGCCAAACGTATTTAAAAAATATTTTTGTATGTAGCTTTTCCCTTTTTACCTTTACCTTTTTTTCTGTAAAACAAGTCTTATGTACTAACTTTGAAAAGTTCTCATTTACGACTCACATAACTTAGAAAACGCATGTATCCTTTCAAAAGAAGAATGCACATGTTTTATACTACGTTGATTCACTGATATTGATGCATCATGATGCTGTATTTTATCATCTCTCAATTTATCACCTGCACTGCTGCATGCAAAATGGAAACACAATGAAACACTTCAAATTTTCAAGGATTTTTCTCCAGTCAGAAATAATAGGTTCACATACAGTAGGCATGCATGCATATGTGTCGTGAGTGAGTATGTGTTGCGTAAATAGGTAGCACCTGGTTTTTATTTTTCAATTATATTTTTAACTTTGAAATAATTCCCAGAATCAATGCAATAAGTCAGTATTAAGTTTAAATTTAAAATACGTAATTAGTTATAAACTATTCGACTAACATGATGATTTCATCTAAATCAACAATATGGGTTATCCTGATAGCATTGATCTCATCGACATCTGCAGCAAACATTTTATTTTTCTTCGGTCTTTCTACCTACAGTCACCGTATAACGGCATGGCCACTTGTTGTCAAACTGGCTGAGAGGGGTCACTCGGTCACCTTCCTCCAGTATGCTGTCAATAAAAATCCTCATCCCAACATAACAGAAATGGTGCCAAAAGGGATTCAACACTTAGTAAACCCAAACTTTATTGACTTACGAGTTGAGCACGGCAAACTTGTCCTGCCTATCCAAGCATTTAAGCTACCTACATTAGGAGTAAACATGTGCACCCAGTTTCTCAACAACACAGAAAACGTCGAATGGGTAAACAGTCAAAAGTTTGATTTGGTCATAATTGACGCTCTCTTCAATGACTGTGGATATGGTCTTGCATGGAAATGGAAAGCAAAAACAATAGTTTTTGGGACAACTCATGTTTTTGATTGGTTCCCGGATACGTTTGGCTTTCCCGATGAAAGCGCCACCTCTCCTGGGCTGTTGTCCGCGACTGATCTTCCCTTAGGATTCTTTGGAAGAGTAAAGTCAGCATTGTCCTATTTTTATTTTGTATACAGAGAGTTCAGTGGATTAGAGCCTTTGAATGTTCCCCTGAGGGAAAAGCTGAATATGCCGGATATGCCATCAGTAACTGATTTAGTGAGAAATACTAGTCTGATTCTTCTAAATAGTCATTTTAGTGAAGAGCTTCCAAGATCACTGCCTCCATTCATCGTGCCAATTGGTGGCATGCATGTGAAGGAGGAGGTAAAGCCGCTTCCCAAAGAAATGGAAGATTTTATTAAAGGAAGTAAAGAATTTATATACGTTAGCTTTGGGAGTGAGGTTGACGTGGCAAAGTCGCCTGAACATATTCGCCAAATATTTTTCAATGCAATCGGGAATACAAAGACTAGATTTCTGTGGAGGTGGATCGGGGAAAGGCCAAAGGAAATGCCAGATAATGTGTTCACTGCGTCATGGATGCCGCAACAAGATGTTCTAGGTATAATTGATCAATTTTGCTCATTAAATGCTCATAAGAAATTCTAATTTATTATTTATCACATTAAAAAATACAAAGGCCATCCTAAATGTAAGGGTTTCGTTACTCATGGTGGACTTTTGAGTATGCAGGAGGCTGTTGTCCATGCTGTACCAATGATCGTTTTTCCAATATTTGTAAGCTTTTGTTTTTGACTTGGATCGATGAGTACAAAAATGCATCACATGCAAATTTTTGAATTAACTACTATTACCCATTTGCTGTTTCCAGGCCGAACAAGACTATAACGCTGAAAGACTCCAGAGAACAGGTCGAGGAATTCGTTTTGAAATCGGTTCCATGACCCAAGCTCAATTAGAAGAAGGCATTAATCGACTTTTAACGGATACCAGGTATACATTTTAAATTGACCAATGTATTAAATATTAAATTTTTACTTATGTTGGCTAACTTTGAGTAAAATGTATTTGATTTTTAAAATCTAATAGTTTAAAGCAGCAAATGAAGCTGGCCTCTATTAGATTCAAGGATAGGCCAGAGAAGCCAGTGGACACCGCTGTTTGGTGGGTGGATTATGTAATGCGACATGAGGATACCAGCTTTCTCCGGCCACTAGCCATTTCCTTGACGTGGTACCAGCGCAGACAATTGGATGTTTGGGGTTTTCTGGTGGTTTCATTGTTACTTGTGCTCTACATCTCCTTGAGAATATTTGCAAAAATAGTGAGCTTATTATGTGGGGGAGGAAGAAAGCGAAAAAATGCAACTGTAACACAGTCGAAAAAGAAAAAGTAAACGGAGTTAGAAAATAATTTACTAATAAAACTAGGAAGCTCATAGGTAAATTCGTTTTTTATGGTGATACGTTATTTGGTGCTCAGTGCTCATAAAACACTTGCTCGAAATCATTTAAAAAATCTAAGACTTGAATTACTTTTTACTAGATTGGTTTTATTTTTGTGTCTGGAACTTTTTTAACCTGCTAAAAGGGAAAGTCATATTTGTACATTTAAAAAAACACTTATTTCACTGACTGAAAACAAAGCGTGTAGGCATGTCAAATGAATATAATCTTTTTCAAGGCAGTGGTTGTACAATTAAAGTTCGATGACTTGAATTATTCCACGGTTTACCTTTTCCATAATTAATTCTCGAAGTTTTCTTGGAAGAGCAATATATTTTTCGATGAATGGTTCGTGTTTGGTTTTTAATTTATCTTCGTTGTGTTGGTCAATACTGAAAAAAATAAAATTGTATTTCAATATGCATGTGTATTATGTTTTCTAAATATTTCCGTTTTTGCACTGAAACTTACTCTGTTGCAGTTTCCGACTCGTGTTCTTTTGTTTTTAATTTTTCTTCGGTCTGTTGGTCAGTACTGAAAATAAGTGCATTGGTACATGTTACAATAAGTATACATACATACTGTTTCTAATTAATTTTAATTTTTGCATTTTTGGGCTCGTGCTGAACTAACTTTATTAAAGGGACTGACTCGTGTTCTTTTATTTCTGTTTTGTCTTCGGTCGGTCTTTGTTCAATACTGAGGATAAGTACATTCGTATTACAATAAGTAACTTGTTAATTTCCTAAATATTTGCAATTTTTGCACTTGAATTCATATTAAATTAAACTTACGTTAAAGTGACTGACGTTGTTTTATTGTACTGTGCTTGTGAAGTATCTAATGGCCCGTTTGTATTTTTGCTGACGTTTTTATCTGATTTTGGTTTATTTACAGCGAAATGTTGTACAATCTTGTCTTTCACATTAAAAAATTCAAACACACGAAGCACATAATCGTGCATTAAGAAAGCTTCCATTAAATATATAATTTCTAAAGTTGTCGCCAAATGAGCCACAGTCGCTTTGGCTTCTAATATCTGTGAAATGAAAATTACCGCAATTATAAATTTTTCCCTTTAATTTATGACGGAAAATATTTAAGTACGTTTTTAACCTCAATGTTATTCATTGACAAGGCAATCAGCATATTTTGAAATAGAATCACAATCGATATTATAAAAAATATCAGAACTGCTTTAAGAGCATACTCATTAATCATATTCTCATCACTCTTGTCCTCAAATAATTCATCATAGTTTAGCTCTCCTTGCATTCCTGACAAAATTTTGCCGATACCAAGCCCCCAGCTTATATTAAAGGATGAGTTCTGTAAATTCAAATGAGCAATTTTAGAAAATGTTTGAGCGTTTAACAAAATGCTACGTTTTAGAGAATTATGCTTACATTGGGTAGTAACAACCTAAAAATAACGAGATATGCCGTCAACATGGGCAAAAATACGAGCAAAAGTTTCAATATCTTCCAGAATCCCTAGAAAAAGTTCAAACATTTAAATATTTAAAACGATTTGTTATGTTTAAAAGTGTAAACTATAAAACAAGAGGATATGTGTAAACCTTTATCATCAATTGATGATATATTCCGAGCGTCTCGATTTTAGTAAATTGAGCTTGAATTAGAATGAGGGAAGAAGCTAGTCCAACCTATGCAAGGATCATTAATTAGTTTGCGAAATAGTGTAAACAAGCCTCAGTTACAATGTAACTTAAGAGGTATAAACAATTATTTACCAGGCATATACATGTAAAAATTCCACTTGGTCTGAAACTTTCCATTATGTCAAATAGATTTAAAAATGCGACCAAAAACACAGTAAATAAAACCCCCCACTGTCCCCAATTTTCTCCCTGATTTCTATAAAACCTTTTACTTCGACTAAAAATAAGTTCAGTTATTTCCTTGATAAGCATTTTCAGTCCAATTACGGGGATGCATGACAGCAATCGGCTGTTGCATGTATCCCAATCGCCTGAATCAATGTCTCCGGTTTCACTGTTCGAGTCGTTTTTACTAAAACTATTTATATTACACGTGATATATGTTGCACTCAGAATCGGCCAATCTATCTGAAATCCAATAGAGTCGGCACATCAAATAAAAATATTATTGATGTCCGTAACAAGTGAATATTTAGAAACCTATACTTCCTTTCTTACGTGACAAAAAATTGAAAACCAAATTAGAATTTGAAATCGTTTCCGCTTCGCTATTAGAAAACACTCAACAAGTGGATGACTTAAAATTATAGTTTGAGTTGACTTTGGGAGATCAAGTATTGTTGCCAGTTGTTCAGACTCTCGATAACTATCGTTTTCTTCGTCCAGTTTGCTTTCATAACCACCTATTTCTCTATGTGCATAACGATAAGATAAATATATATATATATATACATAAATATATACATAATGTATTTAAAATATACACCAAAAAGGATGTTGTATATTTTAAATTCATCTTTTTTGCAAAACTCTTAATTGTATAATGCATTTACCTGAAATTACATTCGACTGTCCACAGTTCTTCATTTTCCAGATCACCCATGTCCTTTTTCAAAGTTAGCCCACGGTCAAAGAAATTAAGAACCAATCTAGGATACTTCGCTTGAATATCGGAAAACGCTCTGGCAGAAATTTATAACAACACAAATTAATTTAACGAATTAAATCAAGAAATACAAAATTGATGTACATACTTTGTATTAACATCAGCTCCATTTTTTAATAGTAGCATTATAAGATTCGTGTCACGGTAATCCTTTTCAAGGGCAATTTGTAGCGCAGTTCTTCCTTTTGCATCTTTTTGATTCACAAAGTCGAACATGTCATCTTCAGATTTGTCTTGAAAACTTTCCAAAGCACCAAAAATGCTATTCACACCGATCGATGCTGATTCTCTGTTGTCTAGAAGAAAAACCGGTAAAGTGTGCAAAAATGCATTGCAATAATGGTATTTCATAAACTGTTAATTTTGTTCAAAATTTTCACTCACCTTTGTTACATGCGTGATGCAAAATATTGAAATTGAGATTTTCAGCATCTTGACTCATCAAATCCTTTAGTCTATGAACCCGTGCAATGATTTTATTACGAACTTTGTTCCATTCTTCCAGACTTTTACTTTCTTTTGAAGCCTTGATTAGCTGATCCAAAGTATCACTAGAAGTTGATGACACCGCCATTTAGAATCCTTTTTGATGCAAAATTATATTTAACAACCAAATCCATTAGTTCTGGAGCCAGCCTAATTCACACCAATATAGACACACATGTACCCAAAATTCTACTGACTTTTTATTTAATCTGCACATGTCAAACCTGCACAATGCAAAACCTGCAAAAACTTTTCAGCAAAACTTGTTACACATACACATATCATTCAACATGTTACTTAAGAAAGATCAGCAAAAATTGGATACTTCAAGATAATATATTATTCATCATGCACAATCCCACAATTTAAACAATTTGAAGATCATCTCTCGTTTCTTAGTAAGCAGACTGGCTGACATCATGCAATGTAAATAATTACTTGAAGTTTAGCATACAACTTATGTAACAAAAATGGTTACATGTATCTTCAAATGCCAATGCAATGCAAGTATGCAACGAATCTAAAAAGTGTGTGTTCGTTTTTGTTTGAGAAATAGAGCCAGTGATTCATATGAAAGTCCAGCCAGGTCCATGTATCCAGGATTACATTAGATTGACTATACATCAACATAACATATAACATAATATTATATTGCGCTCAAATCAACAAGTGTTGATCTCTCGTTACTCAGTAAGCCAACTGGCTGTCTTACAAAGAACACACGAGGAAAAGTTTGTTTGCTTTGTCACATCTCTTGTGTTCGCTCGATCATTGACCAACAACCAAGTACAGAGCAGAAAAGTATGTATCAACTCTTCAGAAATTTGTCCGTTCATTTTTGACAATGGAACATGGTGATTGGTGATTCATTTTAAAGTTTAAAGTTCATTTTCGTATATGCATCTTAATATACCATAACAAAAAATTTTAATCCGAATTAACATCTCATCGTTGTAAATTCGATTGCTGCAAACGTTAATTTAGTAAGAGCATCCATTCGATTAGAAATAAGTTTCGTGCAAAATTCACCATGTCAGGTAAATATGGCATTAAAATTGTTAAAACACAAAATATACAAGTACTTATATAGTAAAGCACTTATAGTAACTGCATACATAATGTATTATGTATGTATTTTGGTCACTACGAACACAGCTCACTATATTACTCTATAGTAATATAGTGCCCTGTGCTACGAATCAAGGTTTGCTTTGATTTTTGTCAGGCCGAGGTCGAACACAAACGGATAGCAAAAGGTTTGATTCAGTCGACGGAACAAACATCATAAAATACGAGTGGAAAACTTTTAATCCTGAAAATGGCTTACACTTGAAAATCACCGGATGTAACAATGACTACTACTACATTGCTAAGGAAGAAAAACAAAGTGGTGTTATCTTTCGAGCATTCAAAGATTCCTCAACTAACATGGAGGTATAATATGCATAAATTTCATTTCTATCTTACATACATGATTCATTCTTGTTTTTTATGCATTCGTTGAAGTTCAATCAAATTTAATTTTAGATTTTGAGCCTAACTCATCAGAATATTATTCCTTGTTGGAAACTTATGGAAAAGGGTAAGCCATTTCCAAATAGTGCCTTCCGTGTATATAATGGTCTTATGTACATTTGCATCGGAAAGCATCAAGAGAAAGGTATTGGACGAGTAGAAATAGATGAAGATGATCAATGGCAATTTATACCTGAAAACGGTGCAGATAAAGAGAGCTATAATTTTGAAGTCCTGTGTTAATAAAAAAAAGTAGAGTAATGAATTTCAGTATTTTACATGAGCTTGTCCAACTTATCATAAAATATAGAATAAATACTCAGTTAACTTTTTATGGAATTTTTTTCTAATGCTTATTGATTGATTGAGAGAGTTATTTCTCTGACATAAAGTTTCATTGAATTGGTATGCTCATGAACTAGGCCGATTAAGTCCGTTTCCGCGAGTGTGAAAATCGTTCACACAATACAAGTCAGTAAAAAATATTATTTTAGTTTTTATTAGTTAAAAAAGATTTAATAATTTACATCCTGTTTTTCTGAAGTACATTTTTCTTTTTGTACCCGCATTTCAAACTGCTTAACTTTCCTCAGATGTCTTGGCTTCAACAAGTGAGCCAGATAAGTAGTCTTATTTCCATACGTTCTGTTGCAATGCTTGCACTCCAGTCTCAATGGACAATTATTGGTATGACACTTTTTTACATGATTCTTCAAAATGTCCTCCCTTCGAAAAACCTTGTTACATTCCTTACAAGGAAACGTTACTCCAAGATGAACAGCATCAGCGTGAGTTTTCAAGCTAGTGATATTCTTAAATTCTCTTCCACATCCCTCAAAATCACATTTGTACAATTTCTTTTTAATTGGCTTGCGAATTCCAAAGTGCAAATTTTGCTCGTGTAATCTTTTTGCATTTCTGCTTTTGAAAGTTGCATCACAATGAGAGCATTGAAAAGGACGATCATTCCCATGTTTTCGGGAGTGAAGCATAAGTGTGTAAGGCTTATCAAATTCCTTGTCACAAATGGGACACACGACAAGTTTCTTGTTACGAATGTTCTTTGAACAGCTCGGTTCATGAGATTTCACTGCTTCCAAATTAGGTAATGTCTTGCCACAGTAGATGCAATTTAAGTATGCAGAAACCGAAGGAGGACTTTCACTGTCACTTTCATCATCATCGTCTGAAGAAGATGTGGGCGGTGGCGGAGGAGGTCGGACATTGAATTCATCCACTCGATGCAAAACAATTTTGAGCACAGTTTTCTTACATAAATCTACCATTTGCTCTTTAGTTAAATTTTGGTTGATAGTTTTAACCGTTTTTATCATGGGTATCTGTGTAAAATAAGGTACTGTTCCTTTTCTTTTGGCATGTCTCTCTAACTTGAGATGATTTAGACATCTATTGTGTCTATTTAATTTCGCCTGAGTTCTAAATTTAACGTCGCATATGTTACAGGGATATATGACAGGATTAATGTGTTGCCTCATGTGAAAGCTGTAACTGTTCTTTGAAGAGTAAGTTGAACCACATATTTTACACTCAAAACGTTGTTCTGGTTTTCCTCGGTGTTCATTTCGAATGTGACCCATTAAAGAATTCCGGTAGCTAAAAACTTTTTTGCAGATTTTGCAAGGAAACTTGGTAGGTTCCTTTTCACCTAGTTGGGAAAAATGCTTGGATTTGATATGAGTCTTCAAATTCTCAGGTCTTGTGAATGGGAAATCACAATGAGGACAGGGATAGTTTTGGGAACGATGGGATTCCCGAATGTGACGCCAAAGAGCTGTAGAGTCTCGACTAACTTTGTTGCACTTTTTACATTTCAGAGGGTCCGCATTGGGATCTTTTTGGAGATCTGGATGGAATTCATTGCAATGTTGAGATAATTCATCTTCAGTCTTGGAAAGCCTCCCACAAAATGTACATTTTAGGTTAGGGTTAAAGTGCTTTTTAGAATGAAGTCGGAGACTAACATCGGACGTGAAAAGGGCTCCACAGTCGGGTTCATGACATTTATAAAGGAGTCTGGACTCATCAACCGTCCCAGTGATGTACTCATCAGGTTTAAATTCAGGGGTTGGTGGAGGTGGTGGATTTAAAATTTTGTGGAGAGTGACATCATCTGCAATTTTGTAATCTTCGGAGCGAATCCATCCCAAACGCCGACCTGTTGTTACACCGGTATCGGTTGGAGGATGACCTCGAGTGTTTTTTGCTACCAAGCAACCAAAAAATTAAGGACATTTAATAATGCAATGCATGTATGTATATAATGAGGTTTCCCTTCATGCTAAAATTAGTTTTTATTACTCTTCATCTCAGTGTGGAACCGTTGTTACTCAGTCCAGGATCCCTAAACTTCCATACCATTTAGATTTAGATAGCCTGAAGCTCAGTAATCAAAAAATAAATATTATATGTATATGTAACAATGTAACTGATTACAACGATGGTAAATGTAGGCTTGTTTGTCAAATCTCAAGTTTTATGCTCTTTCCCAAAAAGTTCTTTGCTCTGCTCAGCAGCTGAGAACAGAGCAGGTGGTTGGTTTAGAATCAAGCCTTTTTGGAGGCTATCCTAGGCCGATAGGCTATGGCTATGAGTAAGGCAGATGTATTGAAATGTTGAATCTTGAATGTACGAAATAAAAAATAAAAAACGCATATGAAATTTTTTACGAAGGTATTCATAAAAGCTTCTCATCACCATCTTTTGGTATAAATGCTTTCTGCGGTAAAAAGATGAAAGAAGAAACAGTGCATTGTATCGCTGAGATTTCATAAGATTAACAAATTCAGAATTTATTTTTTGCTTCAGACTTCTACACACAACGATCTATGACTGCACTGAAGGTGGAAACACTAGACTAGAGGAGGGTGAGAAAAGAAAACATTTTTTTTTTCAGATTAATGTTGACATGTGAAGAAATTACAAACTATAAGAAACGTTGAGGCTGGTGAATTGAAATTTTTTTTTACATACATCGAATTTTTTTTGAACGTTACACAAAATTATACACTGTATTAAATAAATGCGCAATTAAATATTATAGTATCTCATTCAACAATGTTTCTTCTAGAGGAGTTAATTTCGTTGAGTTGTCCACTCCTCGGTCAGATATAACTTTCTCAGGTTGCCCCACAACAGGACTTGTTGTGGAGGTCGAAGTACTAGACTCATGCCCAGAGTGATGGTGATGATGGCCAACGTCGTATGATTCCCAAGAATCAGGGAACTCGATTTCATCCGAATCTTCAAAAGAATCAAATACGGAACCGTCCCACGGATAATGATAGGTGGTGGAAGTAACAGGAGAAGGGGTAGTGGAAGGATACAAGGCGTTTATTATTCCAACGCGGTTGTTAGTGTTGTACCTTCTATTTCCACTTTGGTTATCGATTCTCCTAATGCCATTGTTTTCACTGCTACTGCTCCTGTCGCTTCCTTTTATGTTGTTGAGTTTGTTATCATTATCTGTAGAACGGTTCGCCGCTAGTCAATCTGTCATTGTTTCGTTTAGGGAGAACAAGCGAATGAAATCGATTTGGAGGGCTGCTCTATCATTCATCCAGGTTGGTTCCCATTGAGCCCTTGCATCCCAAAAGGTTTTTGGGGCCTGCACCAAATAATTATATTTAATTGAATACATACAACGATATATGTATGACATTCATTATAAATCTTGATTAAAAAATCAATTAGTTACCTTTGAATCAGTATTGTTCCAAGGTTTCGGATACGGCTTGTTTTCAAAGTCATCACTGAAAAAACCACTGGTTCCACCCACGCTTACACCAATTGTCAAATAAAACTGCAAAAATTGACCTCTGTTCGATTTTTTATTGGTTTAAAACAACATTAGTTAAATAGTTCTAATTACGTACACTTTGATCAAAAGGAGCCACAATCGGGTTTTCTGCATTAGCCCACGGATTAATTCCACTGCGACCTTTAGACCACAACTTGTAAAAACTTGGCCTTGGATATGGACCTCCAACGACACCTTCACCGTCAATTTTGAGAGTCAGGGATTCTAGTTTAAAAATCATGATTAGAAAATTGAACAGATAGGAATTAAATACATAAATAATTAGAAAAATGTGAAATATTGAGTCGGTAAATTGTACTTGGTGTCCACTCGAATTCGTAAAGATGGAAATCTCTGTCGAATCCTTCATCTTCGTCGGTGTTCACACAATAAAATACCAGCTTCTTATTCTTCTCATATCCATATCTGATATCAGGACAGTTTTGTTCTGACCCTACATTTATTTTGTCCAAACTGTACAACTTCCGGTTTCCTCGAGTATCCACAAAATGGATTTGACCGGAACGAAGATCTTCGCCGTAAGTTGACTTGTCAGGTTGAAGGGATATGACTGATTTTAGAGAAGAAAAAGAAATAATGGGGGTGTCGTGAGACATAAAAAAAAGTTATTTCAGTTAACATAATTAGCATTAAAATAAAAATAAAAAGTTACTTGGCTCAATCCAGTCTCCAGATGGCATCTTTGCTCTGATTTGTAACTTGCCGTATTTAAATTTGAAGAAATTTTTGGAAGTTATCATTGGAGCCATAATGGGGTGGACGATGGGACTAGTACCTTTCCAGCAAATGATAGATGACTCATTTTGACACCTACAAAGTAAACCATCGTATTAATTCAAATTATCCTCACGACAGGTCTACACGTCGATCAGGTTCTGTAGGATCATTAGAGTCAAATATTTGATGGTAATGTGAATTGGAAATACTAACTTTTCCGAAGGGAGCATTCCCAAAAGTAATGTTCCATTTTCAATGTATGCCTTCCCAAAACGATCTTCTGAATAAGTTGGTTTCAAGTACAAATTCCCTCCTTGGGCGTAACTGTTTGAACGGTTGTTCACATTAAAGTAGAAATGGTTGTCCTATGAAGAAATTATAAAACAAAAATTTATATGAACAAATCTTGTAAAATTTCCTTCTTTACAGTAATTATTTGTTTGAACGCACTGAATCTCCCCCAGTTATATGAAACCAAGAACTTCTATTAAAATTCTCGAATTCTTCACTCCACACTAGCAGCCCAGGTCTCACATGTCTATCGTTTACCGTTGTAACGGACCATTGATCTGACTCAAACTCTCCAGCTGCAGGTGGTGCTACCGTTGGAGCACGATTTGAAGACGAACTTTCAGTTTTTTCTGCGAATTTGCTAATGATAAATGGGGTTTCGGTGGATCTTCCCCCTCCTCCACCGCTGTCACTGCCTGCATAGTGTTTCGACTGGAATACTGTGGGAAAAATTAAAATGAAGTATGACTAACTAATGTATTTAAAAGGATTTTTATTTTATGCTAAATAATAGTAAAAGTTTTTTTACTGTCGGAAGGAGCATCTGGTCGTCTGTAATATGCAACTATTGTGGCAATAAACAAGATCAGTGACAAGATAAAGAAAATTATTGCGATGATGAAGAACAAAAGGCGAATGTTGATCCCACCACGATATCCTGGTTGTTCAGCACGAAATCTTTTGCCCTGACAAAAACATTTAAAACTTGTTGCATCTAATCCAAATAGAAAATATTGAAAGGCTATTTAACCATTTTTTTTCTTCAATTAACTTACATTGTCCTCAGGAATATTAAGTGATGCTTGACTGGTCGTCGCATCCACTTCCATTAAATGGTAGTTTTGCATGGCTTTAACGAAAGGTCTTCTGTCTTCTATCATGGAACTCATTTTTCACAAAAGAAAAAACTAAACTCTTTTATTACTTTTATATCACAAAGAATTCCACTTCCACACAAAAGTATATCACAGTTTCTCTTTTAAAATTGGTACACACAAATTTTGTTTACATTTTAAATTGTTATAATTAACTAACTGCTTAATTTAAATGAATGTCCAATGTATAACTTTAAGTTTAAGCTACACTATTAAGTCAGTGAAACTTAAACATTGAATTAATGTGTGCGCATAATATAAAGGGCAACTTTGTTAAATAAACGCATTACAGAGCAAAGTTCTTCCCTTGTCTCAACGAAAGATGAGACTACTCTCATCTTGTAAATGAATCCAGCAAAAGCCTGTGAAGTGATAAGAATGATAAAAAAGATGAGAATTTGGTTGAGAGCATTTATTTTATCAAATATTATCCAATTATAAACCAGCTCTCTCGACGGACTGCTGAAATAAGAAAAAAAAATTTAGTACGGATGTCTTACTTTTTTATATAATTTTTCTTCTTTATTTGTTCAATATGACCTGTTGTATTGATAACATGCACATAGGTATATTGACGAAGCGAATGTACGTATTTTTTTTATGAAAAGAATCACAGATACAGTTTGAGTTCTAATTTTGTTTGCATTTAGGAAGTACAAAAAATATACTATTTATGATTAAGTCATTTTACATAATACTAACCACTACCATTAAATATGTACACCATCATCCTCATCATCATGTATGTACATAAAAATTGACGTCTTCTTGATAGCGTAGTCTCAAGTTCTCAAGTGCCAGAAAAGCGTAGCAAGCAGCGCAGTAGCTTATAACAACGAAGTAATCACATTCTCCAGAAAGAATCGTCACTTTCCATTCAGATCAAGTGTGTTAGGTACATTTATTTCAAGTTAGGTGACTAAAAAACTGCACGAATCTCTAATTTTAATACACGATAAGAAAAGACAAATTAAAACAAATGTATACAAGTATTTAAACGTCGTAATACCATCATCAATCAGCTAACGTAACCAACAAGAAATTGGGTATTATTTCTCAGCATAACAAAGCAGCAAGGAATGAAAAAAGGGAAAATTAATATAAATTTGTTATCTTTCAATAAATACAAACAGAGAACCAGAGAGAGCATTTTACTAAACACTTGAATAACATTATCATAAGATGCACTCACACACTCACATATCAGACTTCGGTCCGCTACCTAAATTTTTAACATAAAATGGAACGTAAAAGTGAAGATGCAATTTGTTCTTAATTAGCGAGCCACGCGAAACTCTACACCACCTCTGAACTCTAATGAGATATAGAAAACAAGTAAACATTTCCAAGAATTGTTCAACTACCTATGTTCGAATTTATAATTTATAATTGACAATTCGACGGTATACATTTGTAGCATAAATGCGCCGTTACTTTTAAGTTCTTACCCTAAACAGATTTTACTGACTGGAGATAATACGACTAGTTGAAATAGACTGGGCGACATTTGATTAGAAAAAACATGAATCAATTAACTGAGTAATTACTCTCGAGAAAAGCAACAACGTTATGCTTTTAACTCAAGCCAAGCAACATTGTAATAGTCAGATCTAAAATCTTGTGTAAAATCCTTAAAGCCGTATCTTCCGTTGCTTTGAAGAAAGGTCCCAACATAAAACAAATTTCCCTCATGGCTCTAGCTTGTCTCTTTTCCAATTTTGGCAGCAGTTGACAATTCCTCCAAATATGAATATACTTTTGAAAATGTAATCTAGGCTGAGAGGCGTGCTTACAGAAAAATATTGTAATTCCAACAATTATACAATCTAAAATAAACATGACAACTATTGCCAGATAACCGATAATAATTATTTCTTGAACGTGTCCAGTATACTCTTTACTTCCGTTGCGAACCTCATTCACAAGATCTTTCAGATAATTAAGAACATGGATCATTGTAAAATTGCACACAATGCAGATTGACATTCCAACGGTGGTCATCACTGGAACAAAAGCTTCCACACTTTTATTGCTTACAGTTATCAGCATATGGGTTTGGTTGTGGAGTCGAAATACTTGGCGAAATGTTTGTAATTTGGTTTTTCTGGGTTTGAAGGGATCTCCTCTACTTTCAAATAAATGTTGCTGATTTTTCAAATCCTGAGTAGGTTGGGAATAAATTTCGAATTCACGCATAAATTGTGAGGCACCACCAAATTTGGTAGACTCCACAATTTGCTTTGCAGAGTTATCATTATCATTGTTGCTTTTAGACATTAAATATCTGGACAATAGTTTAATAATTTTGGTAGCCGAGCTAAGCATAATTTTCTTCCAAAAAACTATATTCAAAATAGTGTCCTCCTCACAGTCACCAGAACAAAGTTTGTAGGTACTGTCATCAATTGACATGCTTAACTTCAAAGTATTTTCGGTTAATGTTTCAAATGCATTGCAGGTACTCATTGATAATAATATGTAGGATGAGCAAGATGTAGACGAATAGAAAGTTATAAAACAGTAGACGCTGGAAGCTATTATATTCCGAAGTAATGTTATAGGGATGTAATCTTTCAAAGCTGAATTCAGTGGATCATAAGGCCGTAAAAATGGGAAACAGGATAGTAGAAAAGGGAAAATGACGAAGCCGACGGCAATGTTGTAACAAAATATTTCTGGTATGTCAGGTAGCCGATCTGGAGTTGGTAGTCCTTTCAAAAATATTTAAAATAGGTTAAGTTTTTTAGAAAGTAATGATTTGTTGGAATAGTTTACTTCAGATTACCAGCATGCTTTACTCCAAGGATTTTGAAAGCAGACGTGACCATATGCGTTGTTCCAGGAGGATCTCTTTCAAATGTATAAAAGGTTACCATTGCTTGTAAAACGATGACCAAAACAAAGCCATGCACCATAAATAATTCGGGATCGATTTTTGATGCCTTCTCCGCTGATGCGAATAGTTGAATTTCGTAAATCACACAATAGATAAATACAATGATTACGAGAAAGTTAACAATTTCCCATAATGGCATTTTCCAGCGTTTCTTTAGTTTTGGGTTGGGAATCAAAGAGGCTGTGTGAAGGTCGTAGATGAAAGGCATGTCGAATTTGAGAAGGTTTTGGTACATAAGTTGGACATTTATGTAGCCGATGCCAGCAGAACTCATTTTAAAATGGACAGTAGTTTAATTAATTGTAATGGGCAATTTGAAATTGTCGAAAATATTTGCACGAATGAATTTATTTTTTGTACTGATGTGTCGGTTGGGGATGTGTCTTTACGATTGCTTGGACTTCGTTATAAACATTTTCAGATAGATGGAAAATTTGAAATTGTTATGCGGAAATGTTTGTTTCAATTTTAATCGTAAAATTTATCAGGCTATTAAAAAAATTGTTTTAGAAACTAAATTAATGCTCTGCTTTAATCTAACAGATAAAGCCTTTTTTCATTACATTTGCCTGTGAACCGTCAGCGCACTTTATTATAAGAACCCGGTGAAAGTTATCTATTTTTATACAAGCTTGCTAGGTCGAATCGAATATGTAAGTAGGTGCTTATGCATAATATATGTTCCTAAGGAATACGAAATTAATTCTTTTACAATACTTATTGTTTTGTCATCGTCATGTAAAGGAGGGACAGTCAGTTAAAGTCTAAAATTACGTACACGCTTAGAACTTTTAACTTTTCGTAAATCGATAAAAAATTTCACAACACAAAGATATTTTCGTTTCAAAAAGGTAGGTCACAATTTTTATTTGTACAGTTTTAATAAAATAGCAAATGTGAATAGCAGAAAATGATTAAAAATTTCATTTCAAGTAAAATCGAAGCCCCTTCAAATGGCGTACAGAAAAACTAATCACGAATGTTTCTGTAGCAGAAAAAATACCAAACCCTTTAACATCGGGTAATTTTTAAAAGCTAAGCATATCACATCGTAATAATTTTATTTAACTCATCGAGAAGCAGAAATGTTATAAAGACAAAGACGCACACATGAATCATATAATCTCACACCTCAGTAACCATGAAACTGAAAATATGTGAAATTTTCCGGAAGTGTACACGAAAGTGACGAGAGTCTCTTCTTTTGTCGATTGGATAAATCAGAGTAGGTGTTCAATGATGGAAAAAAACTGACTGCTTTACTTTTCTAAAATGCCATGTTTTTCATTTATCATTCCTCAACTTATTCAGCAGTTCACTAACAGAAGCTGCATAGAAATAAATATGATTCAATGGGGGTAGAAAAGGCTTAGGACGACCTTTACGGCTAGGCTATGGTTACGAAAAAGGCATATATAGTCTACGAATTTTTCATTTCGCTAAGATTTTTTCATGAATATTTTATTTTTGTTTTGATTTTAAGTGTGACAGTCAACTCGGTGAAAGTTATATTTTACCAGTTATAAAGTAAGAAAACACGAAAAATCCTTACACTATTTATTCCACTTTACGTGTACTTCCACAGCCAATTGTAACTGAAACGAAAAATCCATAAACTTGTGTAGTACTACTTTTGTTCCTTCTGTTATAGAATTTTATTAAATACGATAATTGGATTTGGACTAGGATTTTAATTTTAATTATCTAAAAATAAAAACACTTTTTTACAATGTGACAGTAGCATTCATCTTATGAGAAACATGCTTTAAGTGCTTTATTTTTACAGTCTAGACTTATCAGTTTTAATTTTCCATGGTTTTTGTAGTGGATGTATAACTTTAAAATACTTAAATAAAGTTGGGTTGCGTGTAATTACTGATTGATCCATTTCCACAAATATTTTTAAATCAGTAAACTTCCAGTAACAGTTTGCGACCTTTTGTCATTGAGGAAATGTCATCAAAGGATTCTAGCTTTTCTATTGTCTTCAGTTGTGGTTGCTGCAAATCTGAAAATGATGATGATGTGAAAGTGAAGAAGAGGAAAAAGAAGATAGAACTAGAGAATAAGCAGACCCTGATTTTGGACAATGAATGTAAGCGCAACAAATTACAACCAGAAATTAAAGCTCAAAAATTTAGTTGAAAGTAGTAATTTAATTGAAACTCTGTAAACAGCTTTGACAGAGTCATTTAACGTCGACTCGAAACTTTCCATTTCACTCCGTGCCGTCGACTCTGAAGACAAATCCATATGTCCTGTAACATCCATGTCTGGCAGTGAAAATTACGCAATGGAGTCCACCTCCCAAAGTCTTTTCAGTGAAGATTTCGACATAAGTGATAGTAGTGAGCAATTTGCTTCGGAACATTTGTTAAAAGTTTTGAGCCAAGAAGTTGACCCTGTAAATTTATCTGAAAGAGAGGCTGCCGGTGATAACGCTCTAGTGCAGCCAGCTGAGACAAAGCGTCCTGAAGATATTCAAGAAGATGCCACAAAGTTAAGTGTAGATTCAACTGTAAGATCCAAACATGTAGTTGAAGATTATGATGAGCTGACTTGGATACAGCCGATTTTTGTTCCTGAAAGACCTGCCAAGTTCCCTTATTATGTTACCGCACCAGTTGAAGAAATTCATGGGGATTTGTTCCACAACGTTTTCCAACTATTTTTACATGAAGGTATTTTCTTTACAACGAAACATGGAAAACGTCAATCCCCATTCCATTTTCTTGCTTCCCAAAAACTTTGCAAGCAAATTGATCTCACGTTACCCCAACAAGCAGTAGAGCACGGTCAACTTGTGGAGTTCATTGGCAGTGTTATGTATCATCAACCTCGTCAAGGTCATCCATTATTTATGAAGCAATGTATGGCTGGATTGGAACCTTATTCCTGTACTGCTGATATTATCGCCAGTTGTCTGAACAGCAACACCAGTTCATATTTAGTGTCAACTGTAACCACACTTATGGAAATGGAGGTGATCCGTAAAGTTTGTCAGTTGGTTGGATATGATGGAGGTGGAGATGGTATCATGATTGGGTCTACTTTAGCGATTGGTTATGCTATGAAAATGGCTTTGGAGAACTTTCAGAAGAGGAAACAGTATTCACCTGCATTGTCCCACAAGCTGGTAGGCTTATGTAATAGTCAAGTCAAAAGACCATCCTTTTTCGTTAATGAGCGGTGCCTGAAGAAATACCAGAAATGTGCTATTTTTCAAGGTTTCGGTATGAACTCTGTGATTTCGGTGACTACTCATCAAAATGGGAAAATGGACGTGGGGGACCTTAATCTTAAAATTGGAGAAGAGCTTATTGTCAATTGGGGGACACCGTTAATGGTCGTGGGTACAGTAGGTACGCCAACAGTTCGTGCGATAGATGAGCTGAGTAAAATAGCTGAAATATGTCAATCTTTTGGCCTATGGTTCCATGTGGATGCCACAAACGGCGGAGCTTTGATGTGTTCCTCCATCCTGAAACACAAACTTAAAGGAATTGAACAGTCAGATAGTTTAAATTGGAGTCCGCATTATTTGCTGGGTGTACCGTGTCCAAGCCGATTGTTCGTTGTGCCAGCCAAGCACAAGGAACAACTATCCAGTCACTACTTCGGTGTTGGACTTCAAGATGATGTGCAAAATGCTTTCAAGAAAACGCCACTCTATGAATCCCAATACGACCAGAGTGCAAAATATTTGATGGAAAATAGAAGAACGGATGTATTTAAACTTTGGTTAATGTGGAAAGCAAAGGGAACCATTAATTTGGGTTATCACGTGGATTTTATTTTCAAGAATGCACAGTTTTGTTTGGAGGAAATGAAAAAACGGGAAGGATTCCTTCCAGTGATGGACCATTTTGAAGGGACCAACGTCTGTTTTTGGTTTGTGCCAAGTGGCTACAGAGGTATTTTACATAGCAGCCCAGAGTACAAAGAAAAGATTAGCAAACTAAGTTATACAATTGTAAGGGTTCTCCAGGAAAAAGGAATTTGTATTTTGAGTAACAATCAACTTCCGGCACATCACAACAAACCAGTGTTTTTGGTTATTGGATTGCACAACTCGGCGGTAACGAGATTAGATATTTCTTTTGTTTTAAATCATATTGAAAGGGTGGGTGAGATTGTAAGTAATCCAAAGCATTCAAAGTATGAACAGTTAGTGAATAATTAATAAAATTCTTCAGTTTTCGTTTGGTTTAATTTTAATAAAATTTATTTCTGAAATAAAAGGTTTTCTAATTCTGAACTTATTTTAGTAGCAAGCTTATTAGCATCTTCATAGCTCATTAAATTTTCTTTTGTGGCGACACCAATGCTAACTTTGTCTTTATAGCTGAGAAGACACACTGTTAGTCCTCCACAACCTGGTAAACCACGAGACATTTCGAAATCTGAACAAGGGAAATTTCCAACAGAAAATCCATCTTCATCCCCAGCCAAATTTGTGATTGCTAAAGTATGGTAATAATTATACGAAAAATATTTTTCCAAGAATGGGAGTAGCATGCCTACTTGCATTACTTGATAATGAACCGATTCCATAAATCCATTTGTCTTGAGGAGTCCAAAAGATTTCTGACATTTTCGCAATCGTTTTAGCGCGGAACACTCGCTTGTTGGTAGCATTATGGAACCATTATAGCTACGGCATAAAATCATATTATAATGACAAGTCTTCAATCATACTAATGAGAAAATTAAGCTGACTTACAAGTGATTAGTCAAAGTTTCAGGATGACTAGGCATCGGCAAAGATTGGTTGCAACGTCTTGATTTCTTAACTCCTGCCCAACACTCCGAATCCCTCCAGCAACCATTGCCAACACAACAGCAGAGGTATTAACGCCATTTTCTTGCGCTACCTTTTTAATATCTACCAAATTTAACTTTGGAGAAAACGCAACAACCCATGGAACACACCCGTCTGCTAGTCTTCCGTCAATGTTTAGATTTTTCCAGGGATGGGTCAGTATTCCAAGGCTTATATTGTGCAAAACACTTTTGCAATAGTGTACCGGAAACAAAACGTACGACAAATACCACCTTGTAAAGCCCTGCTTAATGGAAGGTTGTGATTTCGCTGCTTTCAATGACTTTTCTCCCAAACACTCAACAATTAACTTGAGAACTGATTTTCCATCGGCCATTCCATGATGTAAGCGTATAGCTAACGTAGACTTCCGAACTTGTACGTTTCTGATTAAAATTACTTCCCAAGGGCTTCTAGATTTGTTGTATGGCTTGTTGTGTAATTCCTCATGGATTCGGGGTATTAATAGACCATCAGCATGATTATTCGGTTTTTCAGTTATGTGATTGTCAATACTGAATTTTGAATCATTTTTCCATATTTGGAAGCCCAGGAAAGTTGTTAAATACTGTTTTAACTCTGGGTATCGTGGTCCTTTTCCAGTTTGCTGAGCTTTCAAAACGTTTTCAGTAAAAATTCGTTTTAAACTGTCCAAGTTAATGTCTCCTTCAACTGTCAAAGTTGAAACAATGGATGACCTTGAAATAGAACCTGTGAAGTTTTCAGTTGTCCAGAGGTCACAACATCCTACGAATTTTCCATACGCTGGATAAAACCAAGCTAAAGTTGATGCAAGTAGCCACCATGGTGTACTTACAATTATAAGTAAGGGTGCAGCTAGAGCACAGCATATTACTACAAAAAATATGATAATCTCAAGCAGACCAGTTGCTATTTTTGGCGATTTGTTTGGGATTCTGGAAACTTTTTTCAAATTTGAATCCATAGTTTAATTTTGAATTTCCAATGAAAGGTCACATGTATCTAGTTGAAGTCTGGTTAGTCAGTGATAAAGTAAGATTTTGTTTGATCCATAAGTTTGCATTATAATCCAAAAAGTTGTGTATTTTGGTGCAGTACTTTCCACAATTCATTCATAAATTAGAGTGCGTGTATGGATTTCAACGTGATATGATATACATACCTTGTTTAGTCTTAATTATAACGAGATCGAGGTAAATTTTGCATAATGCCTGCATGCTTGAGACCTAAATAATATTAATTTAACAATTAACTTTAATTTTATGCAACCTATCCCATACATGTGATATATGTGATGCATGTATAATTAAAAAATGATTTCTTTAATTATTTGGAAAAATTAATTATATTGCAATTTGCATACTGTACTTGTACTACTTTATGCTTTCCAAAAAGTGGAGTAACCCAACGATACAACAAAGACATATTTCGTTTCACCCATAACTGATGATTTTATGAAAATCTGCTAATCAGTAGAGTAAAGGTTGTGTGGTAGGTAAGCTCAAATTCTTGAAATCTAGCTACAACACAATTGCATATTCAAGATTAGTTAGTGAGTCATGGAGTACTAAGAACTAGAAAAATACTCGTACTAATCTTGCATTTTTTCCACAATTGTGTATACAATAATTATAATTAAACTGTTACATGCCAAGCGTATTTGGCTATCAAGTGGGTAAAAGACATGAACAAGAAAATTAGACAGCATCAAATAATACAGAGGTAGGGTTGTGGGGGTTCCAACTTATTATTTAGGATTATGAGTTAATTTGCTGGACTTGAACTCATGTTCATTAGCATTATTGAGGAGTTCCTTGAGACTTGGAGTCTTTTTGGGTCGAAGAAATTAATCAATGCCACTGTGTCCATAATTTTGTCGATGCACTCATCAGGTACTATACTATGTATCTTCGTTCAATCCTGTTTTGAGAGTTTTCATTTTACATATTTTAGGTCGTTATACTATAAAAGTTTAAGCATTAAGATTTTTGGTTCATTTCAAAGTTCAATTATTTCGTTAAACATATTTTAATGCATTCAGAATTCGATTGTTTTTAGAAGTCAATTGTCAATGGACTTTAAGCCACAAATAGAATTTTTAATAAAAAATGGAAGATTTCTTTAAGGCTTGGATTGGAAATGTAAATCTTTCGTGATTTTTTGGCGGCGACATTGCATGCAATGGGTGATCGTCAGAATCTGGATAATGATGTGATTCCACGTGCTGTTTAAATTAAATCGGCCTATAAATTATATCATGCATGATTTTATTAAATTACTTGTGATCTTGTTTACTATGTCTTATAAATCTTTATCAGTTTTGAATTATTGAGGTTTCAGCATTTTTTAAATAAGTGTAACATTGAAAAAAATACAAGATGGGACAACTTTTTGATTTACTTTCAATCAAATAAAATATATCAATCTAGTTGATACATTCGATATTTGATTAGTAGCAGACGCATGCATTTTGTTACTTTTAACACAAACCTGTAAAATTTTCGAACTATTGATTTAGAATGTAATAACACTGCAGTTGTCTGTTGTCTGTGTAAATATTGGTAGATTGGGAAACTACGACTGTACGCATATCGTGCATACATGTATAAACTATAAACTTAGCACAAATCAAGGTCCATTTTAAACCAAATCGTATTTACGTCCGTACAAGTAAAAATTATTAGTGTTACTTTGTATCTGAGATGAAAGGGATCCTTTCTAATTTATGTCTGTTCTTTGACTCCAGTACAAAGCTCATTCAGCACAATAATTTGATAGTTTATATGCATCAATGTTAAAACGCATGTTTACTTTGAAAAAAAATGTTTACTAAACTAAATGAGTATTTAAGTAGATATAATAAAATGCATAGTATTTGTTTATTTTTTGATAGCTACTCTATGTAATATCATGAAACACACCAAGTTTTCCATGCGCAACCTGTCACCAAATGTCTATAAAGAGAAATGGTAATTGCCATAGTACTTTTCAGTTGTCATTTGTTCTTTGACTGGTTGTCATGATGACTTGGAGAATATATTTGTCGGTTTCTTTCCTGTTACTATGGACCTTTGCGTGTGGCAGCGCATTGAGCCCTTCTCAGGTTCAGTGGTCGAACGAACTAAATTTGGAAGAAGATTCTGGTATCAAATTTCGTTGGACAAACACTCAGCCAGACGCTGATGGGCAACGATGGCTTATCATGTTGGTCTCTGCAAAGGCTACTGGCTATGTGGGTGTTGGGTTTTCACCGAATGGAGGAATGATTGACGGAGATATGGCGATTGCTTGGTTGGATTCTAATGGGAATCCTAACATTAAGGTTTGCACAATATCAAAGTTATCATAAAATATCGTTCAAAGGAATTGCCAAGACTGATATAAGCATCTTGACTTGACATGGCTTCACAGGACTTTCATGGTTTCGAGAATGGTCCTCCCTATGAAGACAGTAGTTCTCATGACTACATTTTGGATCATATAAACGAACGGAATGGCTGGACAACAGTACAGTTTAGGAGACTTTGGGATACCTGTGACCCACAAGATTTCAAAATTACGGTAATTATACAATCAACAATGGGGAATATTTCGTGAGTGTGTGCTAATACAAATATCATTAAAATTTGACCTAGAACGACACAATGAGACTTATTTGGGCGTACAGCAATGTGAAGCCAGAATTTGTCAATGGAAACTTCATGGGACGCTATCATGGAACCAGTCGGGGTGTTAAAAGCGTTGTGATAACAGAAGGGTATTACATTGCGATTTATAATTTTTGGTTAATACATTTCAGGAGAATAAAGATATTTTTTGTTTAGAGCCTCTTCACCGCGCTTTCCCGACCAAAACCCTGAAATGTTTCCTGGAGTGAAGTCATTCGACATGAAATTGGATAATGTAAGCGATACCAGCAACGCGATTGGGAATATAATTTTTAAAGATTCAAACGTGACCTTAAATTTTAACTTATTTTTGCAAACAGGTGCCAATCAATTTTAAGGATACTCATTATTTTTGTAAACTAATGAAGTTTACTGACTTGAAGAAAAAGCATCACATGATTGGTGTAAAAGCAAAATCATCATTTTCTCCTTTTATCTATATTCTAAAACATCATGTATTCTTACGATATTTTTTATTTTGAACTTTTCAGTGGAAACCCATCTTTCAAAAAGGAAATGTGGATATTGTTCATCACATGATATTATTCGAATGTAGCGTCCCTTCTCATGAAATTCCCGTATTTGATGAATTCGCCGAGTCTCATTCTGGTGGTGCCTGCTATACTCCAAATATGCCTCCTCAGTGGGGTAAAAATTGTGTTGCATTCTCTCTCGTTTGGGTAGTTGGAGCAGAAGGTAATAA
>JAQFXM010000758.1:0-42104 GCA_034693345.1 Entomobrya multifasciata | reverse complement strand
ACAGGCATTAATGATATGGTTAAAGCACCAAATATGCAGACAAACACCATTCCGTATAAGAGAAAGTCGAAAAGAAAGGTGGTATGTTTTTCTGTATTTATTGACATTAGAAATGTTTTAAAGTTTCTACTTTCTCTGTTCTTGTAGAAACCTAATGCTTGAGTCATCATCCAAATTATGGTAGATCCTTGTGTTTGTAATGTCCATACAGAAGCTAAAAATAACGAAAATATTCCCAGAAACAGTATTTGAAGCACAATTCGTAGCACTGATTGTTGTACAGATAATGACGGTTCACCTGAGGAATTCGATGTAAGTGAGTGAACAAGACCGAATAAAGATGTTATCCAAAGTAGAACGATATTTGAATCAATAAAAACTGAAATAAATTTTCTTGGTTTAGTTTGACTTTCATGAAAACCGTATTCGTTTGTGTACTGAATTCGAAGAGGACGAACATGTTGGATAAGTTTCTGAATTTTTATTAACGTATCCCACATTTTGTCTATATATAAAATATAAGATTTTGACTGTTCGATATTCTTGTGACGAATATTCTTCCAGTACATTGTCCTTCGTAATGACTAATAATTACTAAATAATTGCCAATTCATTGGTGTATTTACACAATGAAAAAGGATTACGACGTCGATGCTTGCCCCAAAATATTTGATGTTTGTACTTAATAGGTTTCACGTTTTGACGATTAATGTATAAAAAATAGAAATGGCTTGAATGAAGAAGAATCTCATAAATATATATCAATGAAAAATATCAAGGCTTCAAATTTTATGAATTGCTAATATTAGTGTATCGAATTTGATATTAGTTTAAGTTTGTCATTTTCATTGCTTACGAACTAAACATCAGGCAAAATTGGCTTGGCAGAACTGCCGGCGTTTAGAATTTATGGAAAGTTACTTTCTTCTTGTTCCATCAAAATTCAAACAAATTGAACATGTTTTCCGTGGCAATGCAAATTAAAGACTAAGTCGTAATCACTACTCTGTGTTTGCTTACTAATAAAATAAATGAGTTTAATTAGACTCAACCAGGGAATCAAAATAATGGCAAAATGTAACAAATCATATCGAATAAAAACCAAGAAACGCGTTCTTTTTTGCATGTAAAGACAAAGGCCAGTAATTCTTTTGCTTGCTTCACTCCACTAGCTGGCTAAATATTCCCTAGCAACATACAACATAGACACAACATATGATACTAAAAAGAAACTGACAACATATCTGGTACACAACAAACTTTATATCATGTCTTGTGACACAAATACAAACAAAAGCATTGCACGTTCTAATAAAAAGTCTTAGCTGGTATATTTACAAATCAACAGAACAAATTAAATACAAATAGCGTTTACTTCTATACAACTAACACTTAAAAGATCTAATTAGTATTGAACGGTTTACCATCTAATTTTACTGCTTATTAAAACTAAAGTTACAATTTAAAAAGAAACCTATGTGAGTAACAAAGCAATGGATACCGAAACCACACAGGAAGTTTTTAATAGTAATTGTCTTCAGTTTACTGACAGTGATACTAGTGACGACAATGACGAAGATTCCAGCAAGATCCTAAGGCCAATCCAAAAAGTTCCTCCAGAGGTATTTATCAAGAAAACTTTTAAACTGTAACTATTTTTTGTGATTTAAATTAAATTCGTTTTATGAAACTAGGTTTGGCAGCTGGTTTTGGACAACCTTACAAATCCAACAGAATGTCTAAACGCTTCAAGAGCAGTTACTTTATGGAATGACCTTCTCCATCCGACAAAGACAAGTTGGTTATTTAATCCGGTAAGCTATTGACACTAACAAATAAACTTATAAGAACTAATATCAAGCAGTACACATGCATATTACAAAATAATATTGCAACCGTTTTTTTAATTGTGCAGGTAATTTCACATGTATCAACCTATCTATCCGCAAACGATTTTTTATCTTGTCGTCTAGTTTGCAAAGCCTGGCATGCAAGAGGGTCTCCTACATACCAATTTAGGATTCACCCAACGCTTTGGTTTACTTATGTTGTTTATAAAAATTGATTTCTCACAATTCAATTGTGAAATATAATTGTTGTCGTTATCTAGCAACTTTATCAATAAAAATACAGGAAAGTTTCAATATAACTATAGTTTTTCTTACTCCCCTTTTAAATAACTCTTCATTGACTGGCTTATCAATCAACCCAGTAACAGCCAGTTATCCCAACGTTCCTCTTTCTCCCAATTAGCTAGTCAATTTTTCTATTACTATTCGGCAGAGTAATCATTGGAATTTCTTTCGTTTAATAAAAACTCGCCTATTCGAAAGATGAAAATTTCAGTGCCAACACCACAGTTTACGGAACACGACCAAGATCAGCACTTTAGTATTAAGCCTGTTATATTCAGAATCAACGGTTATCAAACGGAGTACCGTCATTTGACCGGAGACAAAGATACATAAACGACACAAGGCCGAAATTTCAAGACAGAGCGACACTTTCCATAAATGCAAACGACATTTTACATAAAAATGAATTTTATGCATATTATACTAAAGCTTGGCACTCCTAGGTTCTAAACTACTGAAAATTTGGAGCTTGAATTCTGTTGTACAAAAATTCAAATTCCAACACAAAGCTGTTTAGTTTCGGGTGAGTATAGAAATGTATTCAAATAACAGAAACTAATTTTACCAAATATCATTCGTTTTTATCGTAAAGGTACATTGACTTCATCGTTTAATTTTATTTTGGATTTGAAAAGTCTTGAATATTTACATTTATTTGTGGATCAAAGTGATGAGACAATGAAACTTTGTAGTGAAGCAACTGAAAGAAATTCTAGTGAAAACGAAGATTGAGACTTATTAAAGATTTTATTTACGATAATTTAGGCTAGTAGAAAGAAATTAGGATTGGTTAGATTAGATTAGGATTAGAGTCAAATTTGTGGAATACTTTGCAAAATTAAGGACTTTAATTTTAGTTATTACTGTTATATATCAAGATGACTTGCAGGAGGAGAAAACAAAAGAATGTGAATTCAGAAGGGATAGTTATGAAAAAATGAAAGAAAACAGATTACTGAACGGTTAATAAGTAAAATTATATTTTATTAATTTTGTCGTTTGTAGTTTGACTTTGTAATTGTAATTGCAGTTGAATGTGTCGGAGAAGTACCACTTATATATACATACGAAGACCACTAATTTAATACCAAGAATATTTTATTTGTCAGAACGAAAATCTCGTAGAGTAGTTTGTATGAAAATATTTATATACTTTTATGATAAACACATAAAATGAGTCTTAAAATATACTACTTATTTATTTTTTAGAATAAAATTGAGCCAAATATTTGTAACTAGAATAAAAATCTATTTTATTTTTTACTTTCAGACCAACTCACTTGTGTATTATACTCAAAATCTTTTTTGTAAAAATAAATTTCACTTTAGGTCAACAATTTTGTTTGTTAAGGCAAGTAAATCACGTAAAAATGTTGTAAATAAACACATTGTCACTTAAATATATTTGAGTTCCGAAACAAGTCATATGAATAACTTGATGTTTTGAATACAAGTTTTCAACTTTGGCTTTATATTAAGTTAAGGAATTTGTAGTTTAAAATTATTTTTTTACAAGTCGGTTTATAAAAGCAATGTACCAATGTATTTTATCTGAACGTATTAATAAGGTTAATAAATTTTAAGCATTTTTTTACTTTTCACTTTTATTTGTTACTCAAATACGATATTTAAATTGAACGTATGCATGAAAAATACAACAATATGCAACAGATAGAAGCTCACTTTTGTGCTTTGTTCGTAAGCTCATGTGCGTGCACGTCAGCTGTCCAGAAAATACAAAATAAAGAAATAAAAACGTGAGATATTTTCAAGCAATTCATGTATTTACACACATTTTTACATTTAAACACCCAGCAACACTGAACACGCTGTTATATTTTTACTTCTCTGTACATCTGTATCTCTTAACATACTAACTATCGTACGTTCGAATTCTTACAAATTGCCCGGCTACGCGAAATCGAGATGTCCCTGCTCGCCATGCAGAGCAAGTTTTGTTTAAAAAAAAATTGTTGATGTTTTGTCCCTGCTGACCTAAAATGTCCCTGCTGGCCATGCTGAGCCACCTCGAGCCCAGATGTCCCTGCTGATAACAACTGTTGAAAATTCTTGCAAAATATCCCTGCTGACCCTGCTGGCTGCCGCTATTTGTCCCTGTTTACCCTCTTTGTCCCTGCTGGCTGTCTCTATTTGTCCCTGCTGGCCATGTAAAACCTGTCTAGCCCCTTTAATTGCCCGGCTACGCGGACCATTCTTAAATGTCCCTGCTGACCCTGTTGGTCCTGTTTGTCCCTGCTGACCTAAAATGTCCCTGCTGGCCTTGCTGAGCCACTTCGAGCCCAAATGTCCCTGCTCGAAAAAATTGTTGAAAATTCTTGCAAAATGTCCCTGCTGACCCTGTTTGTCCCTGCTGGCCCTATTTGTCCCTGCTGAAATCTAAAATAACCCTGCTACGCCGTAGCCGAGTAGCGTAAGAATTCGATCGTACGTATAATTTTGAATTAGTCTATTTTACTTTCCGCTTCATCTGCTTGCATTAGCCTATACGAATGAAGTGAAATAAAAACTTGGAAACAAGGTTATGCAATGAAGCATGTGTTTCTTCGTGTTCTATGGTTTTCATCCCGCCATTTTGGTTTCTTTTTGAACCTGTGACCTTTCCTTCTGTAATGACTTTCATTATTCTGTTGTTGTTCTTGCGAAAAAGTAAAACTTTTGCTTTTCATTAGAAAATATTCAAATATGTCACACATTAAAAAAAACATCCCTTAATACCAAATTATTTGCTGACCGTATTTACGTACAAGCAGACAATGAAAGCAAATATGCATAGGATTTTGCATTATGAATGATTTGGCAAAAAAATACTAAATATTTTAACAGATTATGTTTAAAACACACGTGAATATTCTAATTCCAATTGTCTCTAAAGTTGAATTTATTAGATATTTATTAACATCAAAATTCAAACCTGTCACTTTTGCCAAACGATATCGACTCAAAATATAACAGGTTCACAACTTACAAGATAATTAGAATTGAATTCTGAACCTGTTTAAGAAGATAAACGTAAATAATTCATTAACTGAACACTTTATGAATACTCTGTTATAAAAATGGCTTTGAACTATAATTTTGTTGTATTTTGGCGGCCGTTATTTTACATAATGCGTTATTTAACAAATGAGACTTTTCTTTGAATAAAGACTTGAGTGTACTATGAATCATTGATTGTGAAGTTAGGGCTGCGTGTAGACTAAAATTACTCCTGACATAAGACGTCAAAGACACAAATAAATGCCGGTTAATCTAGCATGACTTATGAGTAATCCTTCTTGCAAATAATGCACAGCAAAAAACATGAACTTCACAGCAGACGCTTATGTTAAATAAATGTTTAAGCACGCACGATGTTACTGAGGTCGGCAATGTTCTCTAAAAAAACCAAAAGGTTTAAAAAAAATTAAACATCACTTTTGGTATTAACTTTATGAAAAATGAAATTCATAAAACGATCAAGTAGCTAGTTCAAAAAATAGGAAAATCATTATGAAAAAATCCAAATCCATTTCGTATTTTTCACCTGTTTATATAAATGTTTCCCTTTTTATCAAACATGTTACAATGTTTCTCGCTTCATGTTTTACTTTTTTTCAAACTGTTTCTGGGTCTTATGTTTCATAATTTGTGTGGTATAATATTCTTGTTCCAAAATAAACAAAAAAAAATTGACGTCAAAACCAGACACACGATTTTCCAAATTCCGTAACAAATATGAGTTTTTGATGAATTCCGCTATACACGATATATATAAGTATTGAACTCTCGAGGTTAGTAACATCAATATCGATTATTTACCCTGTACTTTTCAACGAGCGAAAGCTAATATTTGCTGGAAATGTCTAGAATGGTACTCGTTACAAGCATTCACTTTTCAGTACACCAGTAAAAATCCTGCAACCAGACATACTCAGCCTCTTAAGCATGTCTCATTTCACATTAATAACAGTTTGCTGACTTGTCAATCCTCATATGGCCTTGTAAAAAATTGTAAAAGTAAATGACAAGTCAATGGGATCGTATGACATTTTAATAAGAAATTTTCCACCGTATTTACCAAGCATGGCTCAATACACAATATGTACATATCTTAAGTACGAAGAGACTCGTGGAATCTTCTTTTGAAGAGTTTGGAGTTACTTTTTCGTCAAATACCCTTAAAAATCAAAATAATTGTGACGAAACGATCCATGGCGTATTCAAAAGTTTATACAATAGTAGTACAATAAAAGTATTTAGCTTTGAACCAATAGGATAAATACATATATTTACATGATAATTTCGAAGGCAGGATATTATTTTTATATTTTTGTCAACTTTTAAGATTACTTGTTCTAAATTTTCATTATTCATAAACTTAAAAATGTATCAGAAATATTGCTACAAAAAATACTATGGCACATGATACTCTCTTCTTTTTGCTAACTCGTAGAATAGCAAAAAATCTAATAATGCGTGGAAACATTATTTATTTCGAAGTTTCATAATCCTTTTTGAAGTTGATAAATTTTCAAATGCGGTTAATATTTACATACGCTTGATCTCAATATCAAGGATGTATTTTACTAATTTTTTTGTACAGCTTGAAATATTCAAAGACTGTTTTACAATAAATGCAAAAAGTAAATATTTTTCAATTTTCATATATTGATATTGGACATATTGTTTGACTCCACACTAAACTGGTTTTAAATAATTTGGATGGTAAAATTAAAATTTCAACTGAACATTTATTTACCCTGTTTATGTAACAACTAATAAAATAGTGTCTATATAATAATTATAAATAGAAAACTTGCTGCGAAAAACGCATAACATGTAATAATAATTTAAAATACCCAACCATCATTCAAAACTAACTTGAATTTTTTTGTTTTATTTTGCAGATAGAGTCTCACAGCTCCAAAGGAATCTTACCAACAAATTTTGGCAATCCTTCCTTGAGTTCAAAAACTGAAAGTGAAGTGCAAAACCCTCAGTGATTTGTCCACATTGAAATCTGAACTACTCAAATTTGGCTCAATTTGCTCTGCTTTGAGAAAAATGTTTTAACACATAGAGACAGTGAATATTACACCCCAGTTATCCGTCATTTTTCGTCTTCATAGGTTTGTAAAATATATTTATGCAATTGATTGATTTAAAATATTCTTTTATAGGCTTTAGTTTGCTTCAACCTTTAAACATTCCCAGAAAATATGTAATATGTACTAACAAAATCTCACGGCAATTTATTTTTCGCAATATTTCGTGGATGTCACCAGTTCTTATTTTCATCAAAGCGTAAATACAATTTCAATCGTGATTTACTACCACGTATTGTTTCAATCATATAAAAATTTAGTGTAAAGTGCGTTTGCCCATACTTGTCATTTATTCATGCTGACCCCAAACGACCATATTCGTTTTATCCTATTTAAGGTTCAGTATAAATAGAAAAAAAGTTTTTGAATGCACAAAACGCACTGAAATACCACACACCGCATTAAAGTTCATCGTTGCTACAGAACAAAGCATAACTATATCAAAGTTTTTAAAAAATTCATGAAACTTTGCAAAAAAACTAAGCAATAATTCACTCACACTTAAAACATGAACCACGACCGCCAAAAAGTACACGTTTTCGTTGCCACCTAATATTGATTGCCTTTTCTGTAATGCTTTTATTTTTGTGCGAATTTAGTAGACCAACGTTCTTGCCATAGATCAAACGTGCCGATTTGGTTGTGAACCTGCCATTCCTACACTTTATTCTTTTGTTTACGTGGCCACATAAAAGTTGCCATTTCTAAAAAAATCGATAGAACACTTTCGTATAAAACTTTTAACATTTTTCCCCAACTTCAGTACAAACATAACCCTTACCCAAGCACGACTTTACATTAGTAAAAAAAGTGCCAAAATGAAAGTAAAAGCATTTCCAACTTTTTTTACTGCGAACCACAACAAAAAGTTCTATTGAGAACTAAACAAATACATATATCAATATATTTTCACAGAAATGCTTTGCCAAATCATATGTATTAGGAGAACAGTACACTAAATAGTAATGTTTTTGAACGACCACGAAGTCAAAGAATTATGGAGAGAATTTTTTCAAGTACAAAATTCTAGGAAAAAAATATTATGCAATTGAACATACAAAAGAATATAAACGGATAGAAATATGTTGCGTTTATTCATACATGAACAATGTGTAATGCGTGGGTGGCTTGGTTTGGTTTGGTCAGTATTGTGTACATTTATAATGCGCCAAAACTTTGTTACCATGTTACCAATGTTACTGACACAGTAACACTATTATTACTTGATACAACTTTTTTATACCAAATTTGTACAATAGCACTTTGTGTTTATACTTATATCATAACTTTCTCCGTTTTTCGCAAAAAAAAATATCTGTCAACACACGTCAGTTTTTGAAAGATTTTTTAAAATAATCAGCTTTACTGAGAAAAAATGCATGTTTTTTTGAAAAGCTGAACACGAAATTTAGATGTACATGAATATAACAACAAAAATCATTGCCAAAACGAATATACAAAATAGTTTTATTACTTATGGGAAATAAATCACAAATAACCCATCAGCATACTCCCACCAGAAAAGAAATACCAGGCACGAACTTGAAAAAAAATTATGACCATAATAATACCATAATAATATAACCATATGTATATTTGCCGTTATGTGCTATTGTTTACCGATATACCATAAAAATATTGTAGTTTTGTTATATTCCCGAAAGTGTACCATGAGTTATTTCAATATTTCTTTTCTTAGATAAAATATCCAAACAAAAAACCCTGCAGTAGAGCAAATTGTAGCTATTGAACCATGCTTGCATTGTTACCACTACGACATATTCCTTCAAGTACGTTTTCGTGAAAAATGTGTAGAAAATAAACGTGCAGGACGATTATATTTGTTATACTTTGGGGTTGGGTTGTTTTGGGTAAGCATTTTTGCCTGAATAAAAAATAATAATAGACGGCGTGGTACTACCATGTTATTATTTTGAGTGAAACTAGTAAGCTTTTTATGTAAGCGGTGAAAAAATACACAACTTTTTTTGGTCTGGTTCATTGGAATTATAAAGGAACGTGGTTTTACAGACAGCAAGAGTACCCAAAGCAGCAAAGTAAGTGGGCCTTGCAGAATTCATTTTGAAACGTGCTTTCGAAAAAGAATGGTTGTATGTTCTAAGGTATAAATACGGTTACGTGAAAGGGAATCTTGAAAAAATATTCTGCACTGGACTGGAAGCATATTCATCCATTATCTTTATTTCCTCGCCAAAAGGAAAATATTAGGTTGTCCTAAAAATAAAAAATGCTGCGTTGAAGAAAACCAGTGTTTTTAGTAAACATGTTTATTAAGTATTATGTTGCTTTAACGAAGAGGAAAAGACAAGATTAATGAGCGGCTTGAAAGCCGGAAAGTAGAATAACTTGCAACAATATGAAAAAAACCAAAAACAATGTTGAGAACAAGTCTACTGTTAACTCGAATATCAAAAGTGAAAAAGTTTTGCAGGATTTTTGCTCACAAATTATTCATCTAGAATTCTATTTAATGGAAAGCCATAGCCTTTAATCGAGTAGACCGGACAAAATTAAAGGTATAACTCGAAAGCCTATAGTTGGAAACACTGAATGGCGTCGTTGGAATGATGACGTTAGCTTTACTGATTAGCTTATAAAAACTTTATGAAAATTGAGATATGAAAAAATGAATAATATTAATTGACACTTGATGCAGAAGAAAATGCAATGGTCTATTTTGTTTTGTAGTTACTAGAAATTTGAAGGCTTTTTCTGACTTTTGCTATTTAAATATTTACAAGCTAAACAACTGTAAAATTGATAAGATAAAAGAAGAAGTAAAAATATGTAAACTTCAGATTCCTTTACAATCATTTCATTTATAATTTGTTTGCTCTAAAGGTTTTCTTAGTTTCCGGTCTGTCTTCCTGACTGTTTTTTACCTTTTGATTTACTTTAATAGCAAGTTTTTATTTCATTCGAAAATACTTTGTTATTTCGCAACACGTTTTTTGTCATTTTTTTAGTAGCGTTCGTATGTCTCAGAATCTATTTTATATATTTAGACGTGCGCTAAGAAGGCAACAATCACATGCACCCAATTCTTGTTGCATTGATAGGAAATTTAAATGGAGAAAAGATAAACTTGTACGTGATTCGAATGAGCACGATTGACTTGAAAGTAAATAAGCTATTTCTTCAATTATGTATGTGTTTCCGCAGTAGAAGTGAGTGCCTCAACAGAAAATCAATTTGGAATAAATATATATATATTGCCCAACTGATACAAAAAAGAGGAGTTTGGAATTTCTGTTAGCATTTTTATAACGCTTGTAGAAAAGCTGCAGTATTGCTTTAGAATTCCTAAATTATTTTTTTCTCGAATACTGCTTCTTTTACCTGCAGTTGCTTATGAAATGGTGTAAATGACCTCTCATGAGTTGAAATATATCGACTTTGTTACTATTGTCGCCAATATTTTCATTAATTTTTTATAATGCTATATTCTAATGAAATTATTTCACGACAAGTCACTTGAGGCTCTCCATGATTGTAGCGCTAATCAATTTAATGTAAATATTACTATTGTCTCCCTTTTTATCATTCTTCTTCCCTGCTAACTTTACGTTAGAGTATAAACTTGATATGAAATGGCCACACGAACCATTATCTATTGAAAATAAATTTTATGAATAAGCTCGATTCTAAGATTAGCTGCATAAATTGTATGGAAAACCATGGGAGAGTTATAAAAAAATTATATGGTGCATTAAGTGTTCGCTGTTCAATCACTCTTTTTTTCCTGTTTGATTACTCAGCACATGACCCTTTCAATCACCTTACGGATAAAACGGCACGCACCACGAGTTTTACTCACTATTGAGGAGGTTTAATAATAATAATTTCAATTTTGGCTTGCGTGGGATTTGTTCGACGTCAAAACTGTATTGTCATTCATCTGAAGAAATATAAAAAATGGTATTTTCATATATTTGTTTGTTCTGGTATATTGCATCAGCAAAATTGTTCATTTGATTTTGTATGGGTAAATGAACAGAAGGCGTGTAATAGTTTAGTAGATTTACAGTCAAACTAAAAACTGAAACTCACTAAATATTTTTGAGGCCATTCAAGCCTCTCTAAAAGATTCGATATCTCTGTTTACGAGCTATGGCTTTTTAAAAAGAGTCACTCTACCATCATTGATCTCTCGTTCCACCAAAAAGCCTATTTTTTGTCAAAATCATATCAAACCACGAAATTTCCTGAAATTCAGCAAAACACGGGAAGTATGCTTGAGTGGCAAGGAACTAGAGAAATTATATAACATATTTTATTGGAAGAAGAAAAAGGAAGGAAACGGATCCACTGAAAAAATGCTGCGACTTGCAAAACAAATGTTGATGAAAAGCTTAGAATGTTGAAACTTGTGAAAGTTCGTTGAGAAAGCTTTTCAGAAAAAGTACACAATTGTACGGTTTGACAAGGGGTTTGAAATGAGGGTGTTTACGGACGAGTGAAGCATGCAGAATTGTTTGTGCTGTGCGGTTACATTACCAGCATGGTTATTAAAGTGCTGCGAAATAAATGCGAATTTTACAAAAAAAATCTATAAAAATCCCGTCTAAAAACTTTTAAAGTATTGTTTGATAGTTTGTATGCTGAATATCTGATGATAAGTCTGATTTAAGATGATAACTAAATTTAAGTATAGTTGTGGATCCTTCAATTTTTGTAGCGGTTTGACAAAATATAATATAAAACTTGTTGGGCGGGTTAGCTAGTATTGTTTTTGTAAGCAATTTATTTTTCCGCTTGCGTGTCAGCATGCATCATTATAACTTCTTTTTTAAATGTATTTTTGTTTTCCAAGAACCGGACTCATTACTTTACTTAACGTTTTTCCTTTGAGCTCAGTCACAAAACTTTTGAACTGTAAAATAATTAGATTGAATCTTGTGTTATATTCAAACATTGGTTAGGAACATATGGATTTATTACTGAAATTTAAAAAGCAGCATGGTAAATAATATATGTTTCTTGATGTTTTACGGGATAGCATTTTTGTAGGTTAATGTTCCGCAAGCTATTTACTGTTTGAGGAATTGACAAATTATCAGAGTTTAGCTGGTTTTTCAAATATACTAGTTTACAAGTACTGTAAAATCCTTAAAAATTATTGAATTATGCCAGAATATTTGAAAGAATATATAATGCTAGACGACGAGGAAATAATATAATCAAAATAATATTGGCTTCAATAAAAAATTGTAATCTACCAAAAAATACACAAAATAAAATAAAGTTATACAATAACATCCTGAAGAAACCAATAAATTATGTTCATCCAAAATGTTAAACATTTATAAAAAAAATATTTTGGAGTAAACACTGAATACATAGTTTTCATGTTCATCGAAATGCAATGTGGTTGTAGTGACATGGTTTATAAAGTGAGAGACTTAGACATATCATTTTGCGACCATAACAATAACACAACTTACAAGAGTTTACAAAACAGCAACACAACAGCATCTTATATTTTATGGGGTTTAAAATTTATTGGATATGCAAAGAATAAAATTAGGCTTTTCTGAATATGAAAAAGCAAACACATGCTTGTCCATAACAGTTTCCACTTGTTAAATAATTTTTCAAATTCGCATAATTTATCATTTTTTACACTAAAAAGTCTAGAAAATCACACAATATTACAATCACTGTCAGCCGAGTTGACAATGAACAAAAGTTTAAAACAAAAGAACCATGGACGTAAGACACCGTCTTTAATATGTTTGCCGTTTTCTCCACACAATGCTTATGGTTGCGGCTGCTTCAAAATAACATTTTAAGTTTATTTGGATATTCCAAAAAATTACATAAGAAAAGAGTTTTTAGTAGGCTAGCCCTAGCAGCATTTCGCATTTTTGACAATGAACATAGTTTCTATTTATTATAGTTTTGCTTGTAAAACTACACAAAAGTGTAGAAGAAACTCGGTACATAATAGAATGGTAGAATGTATGATATAAATAAATTTTCAACACTTTAGTTTCTTCTAAAAAGTAAACTTCGAAGAAAAAAAGTTTTATGTTGTGAGAGTGGACAACTTTTGATGTCATTTAACCCCGTTCCTTTTGTCTACAAAGCTACTCTGAATTCTTTTGTTTCTAAGAATATTGCACAATGGCGTCGAAAAGATGGTGGCGGTGTTAGCACTTTCATTCATGTTTTTTGCGCAGTTCAGCGGAAACTCGAATCGAAAGGGAAAGTCAGTGTCTTCTTATGTAAAAGTTTTTTGCGTAAAGTTGTCTACGATTATGAGTTTATGCATACTTAGTAAAATTTTTGCATAAGCTTAGCTTCGCTGACATTTATGAAAATTCATTTGATGGGAAAACCAGACTAGAGGAAGTCACTGACCTTTAAATAGGCCCAGAAAAACCAGTAAACGGCATTTATTCCATGGACAGAATAAATGCCGGACGGATGTCATCCACACTGGTTCATATTTTATTGTTATTGTTACTATTGTTTGTTTATTTAAGTTATTTTCCCCACTGACCAAGCAATACGTCCCAGTAGGTTTGTTCGTCTATTTCATAAATTATTTAAGTTGCAGCTAGACATTTTTAGTGAATACAAAACTAAACTACATTGGTTATGATGTGTTTGATCTTGTTTGTGCCACGTCCCAAATATAAGCTGTGACAATTAAGCGTCGTGTGGGAAAGAACGGAAAGTCCGTTTTATTTAGAGATTCTATTTGAGTAAAAAGTTGTATATTTTCTTGCTTATATTTAGAATTTTGTTTCCTTTTATTAAAAAAAAGAAACACAGCTTTCCGACCCAATGGACTATCTATTCAAAAACAACAAGTTTATCTGTTGAAATGTTTTGAGAAGAATGGTAGAATTTAAAGTCATGTCAACAAGAAAACAATATTGACGTAGCTTTGGATCTACAATGATAAAATAGTGCTTATACGGAACAATTTTCAAGGAGCTATTGTGGACTTGGAAAACCTTATAAAAACTTTAAAACCATGCGAATCTCGACGGGAAATTTTTAGGGTAGCTTTGCATCTATTTAAAGCCATGCAATTACAAACCAACACGTATGTTTTTGTCTGCGGTTCATTTTTTCGAAAATTTCAATATGAAAAAATAAATACATATTCCATCCAAATTGTTTGAAATATTATCAAAATCTATAGTGACTCAGATAATTTGGCAATATTTGGTTCATGATAAAAGCATGCAATTTATACTTTCTTGGTTAATCATAAAAACACAGAAAATAAAGCCATTAGAACCAGATAGTGTTCTCCTGTATCGAACAGCCTTTTATAGCACTAGATTTTAGTGCACTGAGTTTAACGTCATTATACATTCACCCAACACAGCTTTGTTTTTTCACAAAAGAGGTTTTTACAGCTAAACAGTCTTTTGGATCTAAACTTTCGCTACTTTTCCCTCTGCAGCCCATTTTCATAACAGTTGCATACAGATTTGGAGCAAATTTTATCCACCTTTTCTCAAGGCCGCAACACTATTTTATTTTTGCCATGTGATGCAAGAAAGCAGTATATTTTCTAAAGTTCGATCCTCTAAATAATACGAAAGATTGGTTTGGCTATAATTTTACGTCAAACTAACATTTTCTCAAGTTATCTGGCAACCACACATATTATTACCCACCATTAAAATACAACTTTCGCAAAGTTTTAGGGCCCATTCGCAAATTCTTTATAGGCAATGTTCTTATTAATGACAGTTTTTATACGACTTTGTTTCCAGCTCATCTCCTGAACAGGTTCCACTTTTCGTGACAGGCTGAGTAGAACACTGCGGTTATGGTTTTTGCTTCTCGTAGAGTGATATTTGGACCAAAAAGAGATGGAAAGAATGTCACACTAATGCATCCGCATATCCCACCGAATGTCATTAAGTTTTTATAGAAAATTATCTCATTATATGAAATATACGTCAACAAATACAACTTTATAAAGTATGGATACCTTCTAAATCACTTTTTAAGCATATTAGTAATGTCGGCAAACACACCAGAGTGATCGTAATCCATCGAAAAACTTTTATGAGGAATCTACTCAGAATTTAAAACCACTCATTAATCATAGCAAGTAAACTCATTAGAACGTTCTACAATCAAGGCCTCGTCTGAGATAAAATATTATAATGTATACTTTACTGTATTAAATTTAGAGAAAATATGGTGAAAATACCTTAACATCGAATAGAATGGCACTGAATTCTGGTTGACATAAACCGTTAACAGTTTTGTATGCTTAAATTCCACTAACAACTTTTTGATACAGATCAACTTGGATGTCTAAATTATTTTTTCTACCAAATTATGAGATACTCGACGCAAGTTTATTTTACCGGTGATAAATACATTTCTTATTGTGATGAAGGACCTACTTCTAACTTCTACAGGACTAGGAGTCTTGAAATTGTTTTTTTCACACTGTTATTCCAAGAAACCAAGCTACAAATAGAATATTTTGCAGAATTTTCACATTATGTTCAATTTTAAACGTTAAAATAAATAGCTTTCTTGATCGTAATAAGTATCTATCGAGTATTTATACTAAACCGTCTACAAGAGTTTATTAAACGTGCGAATACCTAATGCATCCATGTTCTTGAAGAAAATCCATCACATATCATATTTTTTGTTTAAACACGCCGCCACATTGATGTTTTCACTTTTAGATAACGCAATATACTGTATTGATATGAAAAAGAGGTTTTTTTCGTTTAAATTTATTGTTTTATGGTCTATTCATGTTGTCTTTTTGTTAGATTAAAATGGGTCAATGCCTAAAATTTTTCTAGAATGTATTTTTAAAATATTGAACTGGTTCCGGTTATCAATTATTACTTAAAATGTAACACATTTGTGTTTCGTGTAAGAACCTTGTATCAGAATTTCCTTTCTTTTTTGCCAAACCAATTTATCCCTTGCGTTGTTAGCATAAATAATTTTTTAGTTAGTGGGAAAAGTAGGTGTATTATTTCTTTTCATGCAGAAACACTGTTCAATGATCCCTAAATAATACCCTGTGTTCAACGTCTTGTTTTCATAATTAACTTTGTGTAATTTTGGACCAATGGAGTGTAAAATTATAGACAAGAAAACAACACAAAACTACACAATTTGTTGATTACATGGTTTGTTCAAGTGAATTCAAGCTACTTGGTTTTCTAGAGCTTCTCTTTGAAACACAAGCTTACTTGCAAAAAGTCTAAAATAACGTTATCGTAGTGGTTCAGTGAAACATATCGATGTTAGGATAGGATGACAAGGATTAGTCGTCGAAATTACAAAATTCGTTGTCAGTTCCAATTACACTTAAACTTGTATAGTTCCCCATTGTTAGAAAGTGGTTTTACAGTAATTTAACAAATCGAATTTTGGACTTTGTAGACAACATAAATATTTAGTAAAGTTCACTGTTGTTATAACGAATACGCTTTTAAGTATTTAATTAAAGGCTTCTGAAGAGATTCAAAATAATTCATAAGAGTTCACTTTGGGATTTTTTTGCATAATGAATCCTAAGGTACACATTGAAAACTTGATGAATTCGTGCCACACTTTTGACATAAAATTACTACTAAAAAGACCAAATTCAATTCAAAAACGCAGCATAAAGGAAAGAAATAAGATGATACTTTTAAATTCCACGACTTTCATGAATTTTTTCGCCAATTAAGGCTTCACAACACATTTCTTAGCTTTGCACGAACTTGTTTTGCACTGGCAGTGTGGAGTTTAATTTTTACCTTTGAGGTACAAACTGCTTGCATAAATAAACTGTACTCAATTAAATTTCACAGTCATTTTCCTATTTTCAAAAGACTTTTTTTAAATATGCCTTAGATTGGCGTAACATACATTTTTTAGAATGTGCATTAACCCAATTACATTGATGGAGACGGCAGTTTCTTTAAATACGTGAATGAAATAAGATACATCATAAACACTTCATGATCTGAAGCAGTTACAATTGCCATTTAGAATGCCGAGCTACAAGTCAAAATACAATAGAAAGGGACAATAAACAGAACACTTTTGACTTTCAAATCATGACATAATGGCAAATCCAATTTTCTCCATTTGAGTAATATCAATTGCCTACTATTGAGAATATCTCTGAACGTTTTCAACAACAAAAGCTATTTATCAAGCTGGAAAATGGGGAAGAGAAAGGGGCAACATTTCCAAGCCATCATTATTTTGATAGGAAGTGTTGATAAAGCACTCACATTTTGCATTTCATTGTCACAGTAGAGAAAAAAAATTATGGTAATTGAAATTGATTCAGGCTCCAGTTGTCGCTTAGTTTTGACAACATGAATTGCCCAATTTATGCCACAATAGTACACGTTAAACGACTACGCTGGGTTGCAAAAAAAATTCTACGGCTTTTGGCTTGGGCGGCGATAACGGCAACACGCACGAATGTTCTTGTCCTTAAAATTGGCTCTTTGGTAATTAAACTGGACAGTGTAGAGCAAAAGCAGCACACAATTTGTGTGCCAGTTTAATATAAACTTTAAATTTGACATAATTTATTAGCTTTCAGGCATTAAATCTATGACAATAAAGGCTCTCTAGAGCAACAAGAATATTTAATTGACGTTATTGTCGACATTTTGCTTATTTCGTTTACAATGCTATGAAAGGCCATTAAATGTAAGAATATTTTGTAATTCATTTTCTATTTACCCATAAAAACTTTGAAGTTTTGATGAAACCATAAAGTATGTTCTATACGATCTTGGTCTAGAGTTCAACTTGTTTCGATATCAATTAAAGAACTATAATTTCATTTATTTATCATCAAAATCTTCAGATCTATTTAACTTGTTAACCACCAAAATGTTCCTGATTTATAACAACAATCTATAATTCATCTGAATCGTAATTTGTGTATAAATGTTATAAGTGAAATATAAAACAACGTTTTTTTGTATACGGATCAAAATTGGCAGAAATGTACCTCTAGCTAAGTGCTTTATGTATACTGAAAATATGCCGAATCAGTGGAATGATGTCACCTTCAGTTGCCACAGGGTTCCTCCACGGTTGGCTTCAAAATCTTAAAAATTCACTTATTCGAGAATTTAAGAGATAAGATTTTACTTTAATACTTTTCTGTCAAAAAGGAAGCTTGTGACATAAATTTAGCCGTGTTGTCCAATGCAATAACAACCTAGCATTTATATAGTTTGCTATTTGGGTTTTTTCCCCAGAATTACATGCGTCATCAAATATTGTGTTCTCATCTCTAATAAAAAATATTTTAGGATAGGTTTTGGTTTTAGTAATAGTGAATAGAAAACCTTAAAATTTGAATATAAAAGGATTTTGTTTTCCCATTTGTTTGAATACTTCGTTCTTAGTATTCTGGTAACAATTTAGATATTCTTTTTGTCAAAGAAAATTAAAGTAAGACCCTTACATTGTAAACGTCTGGAGGGTTTAAGATTATAAATAAAGTTGAGTATGAAGTTAAACATAATATAACTAATTAAATTCTTAGCTAAAACTAAAAGCAATTTGGCAATTAAAGGAAGTCTACAAGATTGATTTAGTCTTTTTCATAAATTTAGACGTTTTGAAAAAAACCAGTACAGTTGATTGTATTAATTTGTATGATATATTGTATTAGTTGTTTGTAGGCTAAAATGGTGGGAGCCTTTCTGCAAATATTGTTTCTTTAGTTGAAATACACATTTATGAAAACTTACTTTTAGATTTTTCCAAAAGATACACACGTGATTTCGTATATATTTAGATTTGTTCCAGTACAACCAAGAAGTGCTACAAGAGCTATATTTTGGAACACAAAATAGGCAAAAATGATTATGACCATGTTTCGAATTTGGGTATTTGACGGTTTTAAACACGATTTAATTTTAACATTTCCGCATTGAGCGCTCCTTTTCGTGTTGGGTATAAAATTAGTATAGTCTGGTTCTAATTAAAAATAAGTTGGAAAGAGCTATTTTAAAATGAATTAAACATTTTTACAATTCTGATAATATCTGTCTGGAATATTGGTCATTATTTCCCACAAGTCATTCATTGCTTTGCGTTTGAACAAGTTGTGACTACATTTGTTAAATGATTTTACAGCAGGAAATAATAAGCAAAATTGACAAAATGTGTCGACGCGGCACATTTCTTTCCCAATTCCAATTGCTTCCCTATTCCTGCAATATTTCCAAAGGAGTCATTGCTTCACATAAATTTTCCTTGGGCTACTTAGGACTAGTTAACTTTTGTGTTGCTTTTTTAAGTTCACTCTCTGGTAGTTTTGGCACTGCAGATCTTAAAGCCATGCAGGGATTTTTCACAATGACTATGGCACTAATGGTTTACATATTTTGGTTTACTATACGGCATGCTGACGAGTTTGCAGAATTTCTCAACGGAGTTATAAAGTTCGAAAGGAAAAACGGCATGTCTCCAAATAAATATGTATGCCGGAGAGGTTTAACGTTACGTTTTCTTTGTGATCTTTGGTATTATACAATTCCTTGGATGTTACTTTCCGTCTCTGTCTCCGCAGCATTAGCAGCTGATACACCACTAAATTTATTTTGCTCAACCTATAGAAAGTTAGTTCATCTTTCAAATGAATACAACTTGAATATTAACCCTCAACTATTGGGTTTTGCAATGGGACCAATGAATTTTGTAGTTTGGGGCATTGGAATTCCATTGCTCAACTTTACCGCGACTTGTAACGTTTTGTTACCATTTTTTGTTTTGGAATATCTATCTAAAGTGTATGAAAGGTAAGTACGTCATAACATTTAGAAGCTCATGATAAACGATTATTCTGAATTAATTTCAAATAACTGCATTTTTTCAGTAATATTCTTTGTACCGAAATTTTCCTGTCACGGCAACAGTTTTACTTGAAATCGAAAATTTACCGGGAAGCTCAACTGCTTGCAAGTGATTCTACGTCACATCGCCTACTACCATATTGTCAACTTTCAGGTCGACATTGTCAAATTCCGTGGGTCGAGATTGTCAAATTTAAGGTTAACAATGTCAACTATTAAAAATTAAAATGCTAAAGGATGTATACAGATTTTAAGAAGAAGTTCACTGTTTATCATACAAATTTACGAATTCAAAAGGAAATGGGGAAATGTTCCGAAAGAGCTTATTCTTCGATTATTAAATTATCCAACTCAAATAGAAGTCTGAACATTAACTTAATCTTTTTTGTTCTGAAACTTAAAGTTATGTTTATGTTCAAACGAACATAAATGGTGTGCTATTTTTCGTCGGTTGGTTCTTTTAATTCGGTTGTCTCATGTTTTTTCGGGGGTGGAACTTGGGACTAAAGCAGATACTCGGGATTTTGAAAAATCAGGTGTGCCAATAGATAATATTTACCACGCTGATTCTGAATATCAAGTTTGTTTGGTGCAGTCTCGTACCATTTTCGCGAAATTTTACCCAATAGGGCAGCATTTATATGAAACAATTCCCCACTATAGTGACCAGTATCCTTGAACGCCAGCACCCTATCGACGCTCAGCGAATAAACCCTGTACACATTTCTGTGAATTGAAAACCTAACCTAACCTTCCAACTAACAGTAATACTACGTTCTCTTTACCCTGTACACATCTCTGTGAATTAACAACCTTACCTTTTAACTAATAGAAATGCTGTGTATACAACGTAGATTGGTAAAATAAACACATTGTCATTGGAAATGACATATCCTATCGGGTCAATTTTATCGAAAACGTTAAGAGACGGCAACAAACAAACTTGATATTCAGAATCAGCGTGATAAATATTATCTATTGGCATACCTGACTTTTCAAAATCCCGAGTATCTGCTTCAGTCCCTAGAGAGCCTCGCGGCTTCGATTTTAGGTTTTTCTTAACTAATTTTAGCGCATTAAAAAAGGCAACAAAACAAGAAGCCATATTGCACTTGTCTAGTCTGAACGATTCCCAAACACACACCAGCCACCTCTCGTATGTAAAGTTAGTCTTCCAGATTCCCTGAAATATGAATGCAATTCAAACGAATCCATAGCAATGCAATGCAAACAAATAAAATTTAAAAAGAAGTAGATAAGTGGCTACATTTTTGAGAGTTGACAATGTCGACCTTACATTTGACAATGTGGTTTTTTCAGAACTTAAAGGTCAACAATGTCAAATAGTTGACAATTTTTTAGTTGCCAATTTTTATTTTGAAAATGTGACGGCCTACCTTGCAAGTATATACATTGATCTACATCAAATGGGAATAATTGCTATTTTCACTTGTGCTGTTGGGCTTGCTGAGATTGTATACCTTTATGTAATTATAAAGGCTAATTGCGAAACCTCTTTTGCTGTACTTTGCTTTGGAGCATTATGTGTATTAGATGCTTTGGTTTGCTTAGTTGGTGTTTACGGAATGGCAGCAAACGTTTACACAAGCAATGAAAATATTAGGTGTACAGTCAAGAAAAATTTAAGGTTACAGAGGAATCGTTGGTTCAAAAAATTTTATAAATCTTGCCCATCCTTAAAAGTTTCCATGTTTCTGAACAACTTTTTTGAAAAACTTACGCCACTAAGGCTGCAAGAGTACTGTGTTGATAAAGTCATAACACTGTTGTTGTTGTAAAGTCGGTGTATTTATTACAAGAAAATGTATTTAAGCTGTAAAGGTCATATAAATGTATACTTATGGATGACTAATAATAAGTTGTTGTTATTTACTACAAAAGGGATTTACATTACTAATCTTGAATAAATTTTGCCGTTTTCTTAAGGACGGACAAAAAAAGGTAATATAAATCCCAAGTTCGATCGCAGAAGAAATGTAGATTTAGCTAATCTAAAAATAACACGAAACCCCGAATTCAGCTAGTCCGCAAAATGCCACTAGTGGTTTTGATTAAGCAAAATTCCTAATTAACACCAGATGTTCGGATTTAGCTAAGCTCTGTGTTTAGCCAAAATGGTTTGGTTAATAAAACCTCAAAATAGCAATTGATAATCGTGTTTCGCGAATTGAAAACTTATTTCAGGTTTAGCAAATCCCAAACTTGATAAAGGAAAATTGATTTAACGAAACCCTGTTAGTCATTCCTTAACCAAAAAATAAAATATCATGCTAAATCAATAACTATACTCTATACCTGATCGTATATCTGTAATTCATAATAAGCTTTCACCTGCACCATGTAAGAAGCCACTTGTTCTCACGTCATGCTAAGCTCTATAACTCATTAATGTTTGAAATTTCTTAGTGAAACTATTAACTAAAAATAAATAGAAGCCTAAAAATGTTTTTTATCATTCTACTTACATAATTATTGTTCATTTGTGTATTATATTTTTTGTTAACATTTCCAATAGTCTCCTGAAGATGAATATAGATGATAATCGAAAGCTCGAGAAATAAAATTAATTTCCAGATGTCATCTATAAAGTCCAACATGATTATTACTAATTATATAACAATTTAATTGGAATTTTGTGCAATCTTGATAAAAACCAATTCCGTAAAAGTAAGGTTAATAGAACAATAAGGCGTACTAGCAGGGCTAAAGTTTTAAAACAATAAAATCATCAAGTTTCATGAATTATTACATCAAATGATTATACTCTTTTCAGTCAAAAATCACGTTGTTTGTTTGTTAACCACAATTATACAAATATTCTGAATCATATCGATACAATAAGTTTGCTTGTAAAATTACCAAAGTTTTGCAACATTGAATCGGAGTTTTCTTACTAAATTTCTAAATTGAGACTTTAAAATCCAGGACTGTTTTATGACAAATTTGTAAAACATACTTTGTCAACATGCAGCTAAGTTCGTGTTTTTGAACATCATGATACCTTTTTTATCCTACGAAATATTGTCTCCCTTTAAACCTGAAAGAAACGCCAATAATTTCAAAACGAAAGTCACTTGCACATTTTAGCCATAGCAAAAGAAAAAAATCTAGTGTTTTCCATTGCATTATCATCATTTTTTCGTGGATGGTTGCGCTGTTCTTGTTTTGCTAAAATAAGCAGATTTTTTTCTTCTGCAAATCCTGACATATCTTAGCTAATATACTTTAGTGAGTTGTGAGAGAGTAACGGGAGGATTCGCACATATGAGTGTTCCACCATAAAGAAAGGAAATTAGGTCAGCGAGACAATTTTCTCAGATAATTTATATGATTAAAGTGTCTAAAGAGGAAGGGTAGACGGAGTAGCTTTCTCTTTAGTACACACTTTTATATATATATTTGGATAAAATGCACCGCAAACATGTCCAAAAAGCTTTCTAGCGAAATAGCCTAAGGAGAAATAAAGAGCAAATACGGAACTCACTCAAATAAAAAGGGGGGCAATGACCGACCAAACTGATTTTTTATACTGTGTCCTATTATCTGGCCGACATGGCAATATAAAATGAGCTATTAAGAAATAGATAAAACTAGATGCATTCAACGCACAATATTATAGTAAATGCAAGTCATTATTAGTTAAGCTATAATTTTCATTATAATGTGTCTTGTTTTTATCAATAATGATGATAGTAAAAGCTAAACATATCCCATAAGTACTATTTTTATTGTAAGTCAAATGATAAACTTGGTATACTCGTCCTACTTAAACTTCACCAACTCCAAGGAAGCAAACGCAAAATAATGTCTCAGTTGGCTTATATTTAGAACTGGCCCCATTGATCGCTTTTTTAAATTTCTTGTGAAATTTCATTCTGTCTAGTTATTTTTTATTCCGTTTTCCTTTTACAGTCTACTTTGTGAACAGTCTGTTTATACTTATATGTTGTCGTATAGGTTCATTCTAACTGTTTACGTTGTCTAAAGTCTTAATAAATTATCAATCTTAGTCCTAAGAAATTATTTATACTTAAATCACTATTTGATGAACAGCTGGAAATATTTTATGTAGGTTTCTTCATTTATCAAATGGACACTTAGGGTTAATTGTTTTAAATTAATTTTAAAAATCGACAAGACCAACAACATTTGCATATAATACAATAAACTTAGAAGTGCTTCATTTTTAATTCCTTAGCTTTACTTTGACAAATGGAAAATCATATTACCATATTTGCTTTCTGTATCAAATTTAACACAAGCTTAAGAATATTAAAATGTAAACAGCCAAATTGGATTTTCAACTCAAAATTTTGCTTGTAGAAGCGAAACTTAGAAACAAAACCAATTGAATTTTAATTCACATTTTGTACTTTTTTGGTTTTACAGAAGAATTTCAACAAATTTACCTCATCGACACGGAACTGCTATGAAATCAACTAAACTGCAAAGTATAACATAGCTGAAAGTTGAATCTTCTTCGAAAAAATACAAAGAAGAGAAAATAAATACTTTTCCTTCAATTTCATCTCGATCAAGATTACCTCGTCAAACAAAAACACTCAAGCCAGTAGAGACTTCAATTTAGAAATTTCGTCGTTTGGAAGTTTAAAGTGATTTTCAACGATTTATATCCCAGACTTTAAAATAAATTACAAGTGTACACTGGCGCTAATGAAGGATTTTAAACTTTTCTTTATCATCTTCTTCTGTACAGGTGAGTCACAAAATTTTGTTTCTTCTATTTCATATATTCTATCTATCGTACTATTTTTATCTGCGGTATGAAACGAACTAAGAGTTGAAATAAAACAGATTTTAAAAACAATATAAAGTTTAGCTTTACATGTTTAGCGCAAATCACAAGGAAATATCTGGAATCACTCGTATTTCTATGCATAAACCTGACGTTATAATATTTCAATCATTTAAGTGCACAAAATTCTTTCCATGGGGAAACGTACATTTGCAATTTTCTGTATCGAGTTCCAAATTACACAATAATTTTTTTAGGTGTATGCAAGGTTGTGTGTTCTGAAAGATGGAAATTGTTTACTTATCAAACTACTTTGGTGAAATGCAAAGGAAATCGATCGTAGATCATTTTCAAGCACAACAGGGCATTCACTTCAAACTATTGTCATAGAAAATATTTACGTAGAATTTGTATCCAAAAGTAGGTAAATACTTTGAAAAATTCTCGAGTTTTTGACTAGTACACAATACGGATTCCAAAAACTTTATATGAACGTCTTTTTGAATAGGGACGATTTTTGGAATGAGACCATTTGCACAAAATGCTTTGAAAGATATATGATTACGATAACTGCTTCCACTATTTTCCTGGTCGATCGATAAGTAATTAATGAAATAGAGGATTTAGCAGTTGAAAGCCAGCGAAAAAATTGAATGGGATGAGGGGAAATGCTTAGGGACAGAAAGTAGGAAGGAATTAAGTGCTCTTTCGGAGAAAAGGCGGAGAACTTTAGGATATTTCTGTGGAAGGAAAATAACATTAAAACCATTTGGATTTACCAAATTGTTATCACTTTTGCCATTTCTTTGAATACCGACATTAGTATCTTGTGACATTTGACAAAACTGGTTTTGACTGGAAAGCCGGATGGACAAAAATTCAGTAAAAAGGGCAGATTTGCCAATAAAATTATAATTTCTTGCTGTTATTTTCAAACGAAATTGATTATAAAAGAATTTAAAGTATTGCCATAAGAAAAATAGCTTAACGTATTTTTTTACGACTTAAGGTATTTTAAATAGTGATGACATTAAACTTATAAATTAGAATAATGCGCGCAGTGATGAAAATAAACAGACACGTTTTTTAGTAGTATTTTTTTAGTAATTGTCAACTAATTCGTTTATCCATTTCACATGAATAATTCATTAGAACAGCGCAATATATTTACGACATCTCTTTCTTTTATAGCATCTTTCACAAAAGCCAGATCCCAATAATGCTTATATTCTAATGAACTTTGTTCCATTTGCATTCAACCAATTTTGCCAAATAAAATCTCTCTGGAATTTACTTTCTGTTCTGTCTCATTTTCACAGTCTTCGTGTAAACGTGTCAGTGTTTTCATGAAGCCTTTCTCTTTTTAAGCTTACCATAAGACAACTTGAAATATATTTAGGTTAAAAGTAAACGAAATAGTAAACACATTTGTCTCTGATATTCTACATTTCCCTCTTGGAATTCCAGTAAAACGGGAGTTTGTTTAGAAATAAATGTTTTTAAGTTCTGAATATTTTTAAATAAATATAAATTCATATTCATTTTTTGCATACGAAGATTTAAATTTTTTTAATGAAGAAGGCCAATTGAATTAGCAGTTTTTAGAAACATTCATAATTATATAATCTAAATTGTCTTTTAAACCATTATATTGTTTAATTGTCAAGTATTTTTAAGCATATGCACAATTATCCATAAGTTTACATACTTACATAAAATTTATAACATAAGTATTACCTCTAAAATATGATTGCAGTAAAATGAATGGAATTTAGACTTGAACGGATGGCACGTGCCACTTTATCGCAGACTTGGATTTTTCGTTTTGTTCCAAAAAATGATATTGTTCCAGTCGTGGAGAAAGTTGACAACATTTTAGTCCCCTTAAAATTTTGCCAGACAGCCATGCATTATCTTTCCATTTTGTCGCCAGTCCAGAAATAAAATGAGTTATGGGGTGCGAGAGAGTGCAGTCTATCGTGTCGTGTAATTTTTTTTGAATGAAGAATGCATCAATAGAAAAAATGTGAAGATGACAAGCTATCACACTGTTACTATTTTTGGTATTTTTTTCTCTCTCATTTTTTTTTTGTATTTTCGATAGTTTGTCAAAAAAATGCTGCCAAACAATAAGTTATTTTGTCTTCAGTGTTTTACAGGGATAGTCAATTGGCATAGTGCCATTTACAAGTCTTCTTTTGCGTTTGGCAAATTTGGCCTATTTCCAGTTGTTTTTCGATGAAAACTGTGGGAAAATAATTGGCACATTTTCTCCATCATCGCTTTCCGAACAATTTGGGCACGATGCTTTTATAATGATTCTTAAGTATTTAAGGGGTAAATATTACGAGTTTATTTTTATGGGCTGACTTTCGCCCAAGACAAAAAATTACCTGGAATAAAACATAATCATTTCTGTTAACATATTAGGCTTACACCACTTTTAAGAGAATTTTTTTTCAAACGATTTTTCATGTGTTGAAATTAGTTGACGTGGAGACTTTTGGGTTTTATTTCTGACGATTTTTTTTAATTTCATCCAATTTAGATTTGGTAACTTGAACACTTTTCAAAAAAACAGGCATCTCATTTTACATACCTCATCTTTAATTTTATATTGTTGAAAAATTAATGAGATTTCAAAGAAATTGCGGAAAAAATGCTCATTTATATTTGCCAGCTTGGAATTTTTATAATTCTCTGTACGTATTTAAAAAAATAAATCAAACTCTTCTATTTTATAAGAAAGTGAATTTGTTAGTATTTAAAACCAAACAAAATATATTTGTAGCGCAAAAATAAATCACATTTAGTTTTTTGCTTAACTCAGCTATTCTAAGAGCACTATATATTATAAAAGTCACCCTATCAATTCTAAAATGAGTTTATTAATGTATTTATTGAAATATTTGGAAAATAGTTAATTTTAACTATTAGGACTTGTATTTGATAAAAAATAATAGCTTTGGATTGTTTTCTAAAGATCGTTTTATTTTGCTAAAAACGCAATTGCGCAGTGCAGATGGTTAATGCGTTGTACAGTTTAAATCATTAATGATTTTTAGAATTCCCAAAAGATGTTGTTTTCACTAAAAAAAGGAAAAAATCCGTAATGATGCTTCAGCAAAAAAATTACATTGAAAACTACACAGATATATGATCAATGGAGATGCTTATGTGATGATTAACGAGAATAAAGGCAAATTATCTCCGCTTTAGGTTAAAAGATCAAAGCAAACGCTAATGCAAAATATCTTTACAAAAATTTAAGCAATCTATCATCGTTAATGATGCTGAAATGTTTCAAGTCTTTTGAAGTGTAGAAATATGTAAATTTAAACCTTGCTTACAACATGCAAAAGATATAACAATTTCAAATGTAATTTATTTTTAAATATACGTTGCGGCGTAACATATATTGTTATAGCACTGTTCAATTTTTCTTGCTATTGATAATAACAGAATAAGACTTCCTGTTAGATTCAACACTTTTCGATTCAATTTAAAAAATAACAGAAATATTTTTATAATTCATTGTTTTATTGATCACAACGAATTGTTTTTATTTTTTAACAAACTGGTTTCTCTGAGTTTTAGTAGTTTTCCGAATTTATATTTTTAAATTTGAATCGGTATTCATTATATCTAATAAACTATATGAGCTAGCACATGACGAAATGCGTAATGTAATATCAAACAACTACACAATATTACTTTGGCATTATTTAATTGCCCAATACGACCAATTATTACTTTATTCTTAGCATAGTCATTTAAAAGCAGCTGCAAAACTAATTTCTGTAAAAACAAGACATTTTCATCAAAATACATGCTTACACATTTTTAATGAATTGTAATTTCGTTATTTTTTCTAGTCTTCAAACGATTTTACATATTACCGTTTACAACAATTTCTTTTTGATCTGGAACTGATACTTCAAAATTATGATGTACTACTACTTGCACATTATCAGCTTAGTATAGACTTGCAGCAATGTTTCTTCATTGCAAAAAATTGTAATATTAAGAAATTACAAGTAATCGAACCTTAATCAATTTTAAAGATTTCATATTAAATCTTAAGCATTTTGATGAAACGATTTTTATGTACTATTCATAATATATTTAATTGACTTTGTGAAAACCTTTCTAAATAAATTGCATGGTTTGTATTTCATTTTGCAGTTGAATGCAAAGCTAACAAGGTTTACTATTTCACTGCCTGGAGCTCCCACAGAAATGAAATATAGAAAACAATACTTTGAAACCTTTTGATCACGATTCTTAAACCATTTTGCTGTAAAACTTACGTTTACTAAGTTTATTGTGAGTTCGAAAGCAAAGCGTCCAACGCGCACTGTACCTGCGTGTTAAGTCAGCTGCTCAGCCGATCGAAGCAGAGAAGTGAGTTGCGATGCGGAGAGAAATTCTCCGGAGAGCGCGTCCGGGTAGAGCTGCTGATCTAGCACGCAGGTCAAGCGCGCATCGGACGCTTTGCTTTCGAACTCACAATAAAATTAGTAAACGTTAGTTTTGCCACAAAATGATTTCAGAATTGTGATCAAAAGGTTTCAAAGTATAGTTTTCCATATGTTATTTCTCTGGGAGCTCCAGGCACACAAATAGTATACCTTGTAAGTAAGCAGTATGATTAATGGTTACATGCCTTCCGGTATCCTCAAAATCAAACGCTCTATATTTCAACTAATTTTATCTCGTACATTCCATGTCACTGTTCCGATGTTTGCTTTAAAATTCGATATCATAAAATGCAGCTTTTACTCATTGTAACCACTATACAGCAATTTCATATGCTTATAAACAAATGTTTGTGTTTGTTCGGCTTAAATTGTCATGAATAATTTAACAGTGTTGGGGAAAACCTGGGTAAACAACAAAGGCAAATATTTGACATGTGGCCATCTACTATAACCTACTTTCTCATTAAAGTTCCCATCCCGTCAACGCCGTTTTTTCTATCATTTGTTTTTGTCTACATCAAAGTACACGTAAGAACTCTATTTGATGTTGGTATGAATTAATGCCACAGCCACGTCTCTATAAATTATATACCAGTTTTGCTACGTACGAAAACAAAATCATAATTTTTTTAAGTAGTCTTAGACAAGTTGGTAGCTAACCCAAAAAAACGATATATATGACTCCAATTATTTTACATACCTTGCAGAAAAAACAGAGAAAGTACGTAAACTAGCGTTATAATAGCCGCTTCAGGAGCTTCACTGGGAAAGACAACTGCTGCGTTGCTTCCACTTCACTGCTATTTAATTATGTATAAAGACCTGAATACGGTTTGTAGATAAAATGTAAATCATAAAGAAAGGCTTTGCTGCTTTTTCTACTTTGTGACATAAAGGATGCATTTCACCGAGCATTTTCAACGCAGTATGCAACGCACATTGATTCTGAGTAAAAGAAGCATGTTTATAGGGAAGAATTGAAGTAAACTTTTACCAGAAAACGTGTAAACTAGAAAAACAGCAGAAGACAAAAAATAAAAATGCATGCATTGGAGCATTCTGAGAAAATAAGTCGATTAGAGGTGACCTAATTTTCTTTTTTAGAGCTAGTCAATAGACAACCGTATGAGATTTTTCCATCGTATTCTGAAAAAAATAAAATGGTATGAAATAATTCGCTAATTTTATGGTTTTAAAAAATAATAGAAATTTGCATTGTTTTCTTCATAGAAGCGCACTATATATGTACACATTGTTTACTGCTTGTTTATTGAAAATAAAAAAATATTTCTCCTATTTATCAATTCTGCTCAATTGCCCTTGAAACCCGAAAAAAAACATTTTTAACAAATAATATGCTCAATTTGACTGAACACGTAATATTCATACATTGATCAAATTTTGTATTGCCTATACAACGGCAATGTAAACTTAAATTTTCCTCAAACGGCGTAAAAAGCTAAAACTCAATATGAGATTATGACCTAACTTTCACGCCATTTTCACGTTTTTATTACTATTTTTTCCGTTTCAATACAATTATTATTACAACCTGAACTATTACCATTAAAAAACCCGGCGGTAAAAAGAAATATGGCGTCAAATGCACTACATTACATCCTGCAATGGAAAAAATCTAATTTTTCAATAGGGTCTCTCAATGGTACTTACAAAAGTACTAACGACATCCTTCTCTTAGTTTCTAGAGACACATTTTCCTTTTATTTTTTCCCACATGAATTTTCTGGGGTTTTTTCTGCAAAAAATCAGAATGTAAGCCAATGCAACTCGTAACAAAAAATTTTTACGAAAAAATATGAAAGTTTTTTTTCTCTGGATAGTCACTTGTTCAAGATTAAAATGATATATTGTTTTTGTTATTCTTCCTTTACTGCGAAAATATGCTGAGTAGGCGATGGGGAAAAATTGGGAAATATGAAGAAACTCTGATTTTTACTCTTTTATATTTATATCAAGCTATGGAATTCAGTACCAAGATGAAATGAACGACTGGTTGTTTTCCACGAAAAAAAGAAGCTGTTTTATTACTTGCTATTATGGTAATAAATCTTATATGAAATTTGAACTTACGTTTCAGTCTAATGGTAACTTTGGCAAGCTTGTGATAAAAATGAAGTTGAATTTTGGATTCTGTCGAAAAAAATCGGTATTGGTTCGTGTTGAAATTTAAGTAACTTATGAAATCATTAAAAGCTTTCAAAATATCAAATACAATTTGAAGAAGATGTAATTTAAACTTGCACAATAATTTGAGAAACCAGATTTTTTTCGGACGCTGGATTTCTGAATGTAACAAAATATCTATCAATTTTATCCGAAAAAAAGAATGCGCTAATTTAAGTTTTATTGAAAACAATGTAATATGAAGTTTTAAAAATTTATTTTTATGGTTAACGAGGTTTATTGAATTTTTAAAACTCTAGCTTCCGTAGACAAATGAATTTCTGAAAAATATTGAAATATGGAGACGACATATTTAAATTTAAAATGGGTTGTCATGCGAAAAAATGGATCGATAGTTTTTCATTACGATTATTGCTGTTGTATATGTTTGCTCTACTTCTATATTATAAGAGTACATCAACCTAGACATTCAATGAATTTAAAAAAATTATGAACGGGCTTTAAATCTTCAAAGTCAGTTTCGTTGTTTGAAAGTAGCGTTTCCAAATACTTCTTTTTGATGTGATTTTTTTTCCTTTTGTGAGAAAATTTAGGAACTTGTTTTCGTTCAAACTTCTCAGAAACCTTTTTCTCTCAATTCGTTGCCTCATCTCTGTCATTTTCTTAATTTGACGACATATTTCAAAGTAAATTGAGTAGAAAATAGTAAATTTCAGCAAATTGTGTTCAATTCATGTTGTGGAATTCACGAACCGGAATGGACGGTTTTTTCAAACCTTCTGCTAGTCTTAACTACTTTTTTTTGACATATCTGGAAAATGCAGGCATGCATACTATATTGAGACTGTGTTTGATGTACTTTCTTTGAATAGTACGAAAATTTGTTCAAATTGACTGTTAAAGTTATATAGAATTTGACTTAAAATTTTTAGAAACCTTGAAAACTGCTTCATCATTGTCAACATTTTTAGAAATATTTATATAAAAACCAGAGTATTAGACATTGGAATAAAAAAATACTATCTTTTTTTGGCAGAGAAACTGCTAAACGAGTGCATTAACTAGTGCCGCACCAAATCTTCCTCATGATACAAGACATTGTTTCAATTATGTGACGAAACAAATTTCTTTAGTTAAAAGTTAAAACTAAAAATCCATTTCTTGAACCAGTTTTCTTGCATAAGATAAAATTATATTCGATTAACTGCTCATCATTCAGAGAAAAGTTAAACTTTTGTATGAATGAAACATACTTATGTTTTAAAGTACTATATTACATATTGTTTCATAAAAATACATAGTCAAACCACGTACATACTTAATACTAAGGAAAGTGTGCAATTTTCTTAAAACTCGGCTTTTATCGTATTCCTTTGTATTTCATAAATACGTGTGATCTTAAGTAAAACCAAACACCCAAAGATCCATTTTAATTGTCAGCCATGCAATATGATTACGCTTGCCATACACATTTTTGCGTAAAGAGTTCCGTGGAGTTTTAAGGAAGCTCTGGCTCATCAAATTCATTGTCGCTGTATCTATCCAGCAGCTTAAGGCAACGTAACTTGTTATTCTGCTTTGGCTTCTGTAGGATAAACTTTTTTGTTTCGTTTTTGGCTACGAAGTCACTAGCATTTTGCACAACTCATGCGTATACGTTTTTCTAAAACTTTTAGAAATAGTTTAGCTTGTCTAGTACTTTTCGTACTTTTTCAACAAAAAACCCAGGAACATGTGTCCTTAGGCTTTTCAGCAACTATAAAGTAATGCCATTTTTCTCCGGTCTTTTACCTGCAAAACCAAGTGGATTTATGAAAAAACTCTTAAATAAGATTACTAGGCTCAAAGAACTTTTGAAACTCGAATATGACCTGTTGTACTGCGGAGTACAGTTGCATTTTTTTCTCTTTGCGTATTAAGGATAATGAGTTGACCGACATACCATTTTTCTCGATTCTAAAATCATCCTAAATATTTATATTCAACAAATTGTCTAAAACTAGTCATGACAAGTCATGAAAATGAGTACGTAGATAAATGTATTTTTTCGCCCCACGTTTTTGGAGCAATGAGTGGCGAATCCGAGTCATGAAGTGTAACCAATTTTCCTGGCGAAATAGAAAAGTTAGTACTGTAGTTCCTTGACAAAATAGGTCTACTTTGAAGCCTCTATCGAAATATGCAATAAAATTTTTTTGTCCATAAGTCAACTTGTGACCTGTTTGACCCTGCTGTCCGGAGGGGGTTTGACCCCGGAAGCTGAAAATCTCTAGCGATGGAGTACTTGGCCCGAAGTGTCTGTGTGCCAAGTTTGAAGTAAATCGGTTGACGCGTTTCGAAGTTAGAGCGCGCACGGACGGACAGACAGACAAACAAACTAAAACTATAACTACGATGAATACATTCATATACGTAATAACGCTAGATTACTAATATCAGCAAAATAACAGAATGGAACATTTAATTTACTTGTCGTTCTTTTTTAGTCGAATTGTTAGAATAGTCACTAAAAATTGCCATGCACGCTCGTTTGAGTTAAATCTTTGTTAAAATATCTAAATTGCTTGTACTTTATAGCTGCATTCAAAATCCAAACAAATTTTCAAAATCAGTTCAACAGGAATGCATAACAATTTAATAATACGAACTATTGCTATCTACCAAAGTAAATGTTAATTGTGATGTGGAAGCTTTGATGACGTTATATTGCCAGCGTGTCATTTTCTGATTCTTACCTTTGTAAGTTTTTTTTTCATATAAGCCCAAAAGTTATAATAATATAATTTACTCTGTTGATACAATTGGACAGTAAATTCTTTAGTAAATATTTTAATTTAGTTTTTAAAATCTCAAAAATTTATCCGCTCAATAATGTCAGAGAACCAGACCCAGAACTCGAACCGAAAAAGTTGCATTCCATCAATGAAATTTCATGTATATATGTCACCAAAAATTATGCAAGCATTTCCCCCTCTTTCTCTCTAGTTTTAGTAAACATTTGGCCTAGTTTCAATTTCCACATAGGTATATTTTAGAACATTCAGATAACAACATGCCACACTACGACAGTCTTTCACGAAAAAAAACATCCGAAATTTTTTTTGCACACTTTTCCATTTTCTACTATTTCACTTTTTATAATCCATCCAATATATTGTTTTCTATAAAACTTTAGTCGTCTCTTGGGATTTTATTCCAGAAATCTTTTATTCATGTGTTGTTACAGAATGACACAAAACACACTCAACTCGAAATATTTTCTGGAGTACATCTTTTTTCCTAGAATAGTTTATTATAACAATACACTGCACAATAATAACTGAAACACAAGTGTGCAGACATCTGGTACAATAAAAACCAGCTATAGAATTCTGATGAACGCGTAAAATTCCACATATTTTCCAAAAAAAATCAAACAGACTGTTCCACTGGAGTACATACACTGGGTTTTTTTTCTATAAATTTATACCTTTGAATTTTGAATCATTCAAGAGAAATACATTATAATGCTAGAATTTATAGGGAGGTGTATTATATTTTAAAATATTGAACAAGGACAAAAAAATTGTACAATTTTCTGAACAATAAGCAAATGTGTACATTTTTTCCTATAGTATAAAAGGACGACAGACGCATATGTTGTGTCACTTGAGTTTTTGTTCAAGTTTGGATACTTGGTAATATTTTTTTGCTGAGTAGTGGGCAGAGTTTTTATGCACAGCACGGTACAAAAAAAGAGATATACGACCTCGTTGCAGTGGATGAACATGAAAAAAATGGGTGGAATGTGAGGATAGCGTTTTTTTGTGTAGTAAGCTTATATTCTACGTTTTGGTAGTATACAAAAAAAAATTGCTAAAGTATCAAAAGAAATATATCATGAAAGATAGAAAATCTGGTGATTCAGCTGCAAGTTTTTTTCAGAGCTGTGTAGGTTTTCGTCTTCTTTGAATTGGATTTAATGAAAAAAGGAACGTGTTTTGGGAAAACAGCTTGGAATTTTGGTTGGGTTAAAAAAGTGAAAAGGAAGATATGTTGGCTTTCACCATGGCAGAATATTTTTTGCTTCGGAAGCGATTTCATGAGATGGTTTGGTATATTTTATGTGGATTCGAATATATTTTGATTGGGCTTTAAATATTTGGGGTTGTCAATAAAATGGGTAACTTTTCAAGGTTCCCTGTTAAGTTAAGATTTTATGGTATATTTGGCCATCGCCGATTTTATTTGATGCGTTTTTACTTCGGAGGTTATTTTATGCAGGCGATCCTGTTATTTTGAGGTCAAATGTCTATTGTTCTGTGTAAACTTTTTCTCTGTAAAAGACAGAGATAACTATTACGTATTTTGATATGTATATTGTGGTGATGTCGTAACAATGATTTCACTAAAGTTATGTAAGTCATGTACTTACTAATGGTCCCTTAGATGTTAAGGTCGTTTGTTTTATTCCACTATAGATAGACTGGTTAACGGCTTAGTGGTTGGTTTGTGAGGAGTGATGAGAATGAAATTGTGATAGGGCTGGAGTTAAGTATTAGACAATTTTGTTCTGTTAGTAGAGTAGAAAGTAGATATTTAGATTATAATATTTTACAGGTAAAGCAAAAATTAGATTTCAATTTATTATAAATATATTGGAATTTTATAAAGTATTTTTTGTTTTTATTTATTTCAAATATCTGAAACTCTAAAAATCATAATACCAACATGTTTACATCAAAACTGGTACATTTTTTCATATCATGATGAAATTTAACCGTAGATGTTAATTTATTTTTTACAAATATCACTATACACGAAACGTTTCAAAATACGACATATGAGATGAGCCATTTATGCCTTTAAAAACACCAAATTTATGTAATATTGATAAACAGTTAGGTTTAGATTTGCAAAATTAATAATTTCTTATGTGCGCCCAAGATTGGTTAGATTTTTTCAAATCGTTTGATCAAAAAGTATATTATATGTGTTTTAATGTTCCATTATTAGATTTTTTGTTGCATTCAAATATAATATATATCTGGTACTAAAATTAAAATGTGAACATCAAATTAAAATGTTTTTAAGATTTGAACATAGAAAAAAAATTCCATAAAAAACTGACAAATGGAAAACATGTTAAAGTAAACTGTGTTTTACGGTAAAATATATTCCAACCCAGCCAAACCACTGGAAAGTTCTAAATAAATTAGTTTTCTTAGAAAAAAAGTAGATAAAATGAAAAGAAGCTTTAGAAGTTGCGAGATTTTTTTGGCTATTGGATCAATCCTGTGGCTTTTCAATGAGTAAGCATTCTCAGAATTCCAATCGAAATTTAATATGCATTAAAATCGTTATTAATATTCTTAGAATTATAAATGTATTCATTCGAAGGATTAAATGTTCGAAAATAACATATTGGATTTCGTGGAGTTTCAGATTACTTTGTTGCCAATCCTGGTTTAGAAGATTATAAAAAATTGTCTACGTGATTGAAAATACGTGTTAGCTAATATAGCAAAATATATAAGCTTTTAACCCTGGCTCAAAATAGATTAAAATGTATATTGGAGACCTAGAATATTTCAATACATATGTTTTTTAAATAGAATATGTTCACGGATTAAAATTTCAAATTCGAAGAAAAAAATAATTAAATTTATACAAAGCAGAAAAAATCATATTTAAATTTTATATGCATTAACATGCTAACATTTGTAATGTCTAACTTTACCTAAAAAATCAATTTAAAAGTTTTTAGAGACTGCGGTTTTACTAAACTATCAAATTAGTGCTCAATATTATAAAGTGGTTTACTTTATAACATTTTATTGGTTCAAAATTTCATCGTCTAAAATTTCCAAATCTCTCTAATTCGTTATCTCAGACTTGATCTATTATTCTCTTTCCAATAAATATTGAGGAAGCGAAGCTCTCATGTGAATAGACAGAAACATATACCAAGTTGCCTTTTACCAAAAAATCAAATGACGTCCGATGAACCATCACTTGAGATTTAGAGAAGCATGTCTATAGTACATTGATTTCTGAGATCTTGATTACATTGATTGATCTAGATTACACATACACTGTATCCAAGAAACGTTTTCACTTGACTTGGCCCAATTTAAGTTAACTATTTTCTCCAGAACTCAAACCACGCTGAAAATCATTTTAACTTGGGAAAGCTTCGACACTGGTAACTTTTTTCTAACATTTGTGAAATATTGGAAACGTGGGAAAATGCTCAAAATGTACAGATTTTTCTACTTGAAGATAAATGTAGCGAAATAGAAACCTCTTTAAAAAATTGTGTTTTCACTTCAATTGTATTTGTTTTGTTTAATTTCCACTTGCTCCATTTATGTGACTTTGAGTACATACTGAATAACATCGATTTTGAAAAGGTAACAAGCTTCTACTTGAGCTTCCCGTAAAGGACAACATAAAAATAAAATGGAAATTTTCTCTAAAGAATTTTGATTTCGATGGTAAGTTCTACATGAAAACCTTTTAGATTTTGGAAAGTCAAGCAAGTAAATTTTAAAGTTTAATTATATTTATTCTTAAAACTTAATCAACTTTCCGAAAAATTTCAATAGCTTTATAAACTCATACGTTGAATAAATGAATACATACAAATGACATTTTACATTTTGGAACATGTTGAACCCAAAACTATCAAAAATAACATTTTTATATTATGTAAATCCCAAAGAAAGCAAATAAATTACATTTTATTCACTACATTTCGAGAGTGAAGTATGTATCATGTTGATTATATTTGGATGCCACCTATTACTTTTAATGAAACGATTCAATGAAAACGATATTGCCATATAGCATTAACTCGTTTATATACGGTGATTAGTAACATGTTTTTTCCTACTAGCTTGCTGGTTTTCTTAATTGATGTGCACATGTTAACGTCACACACATAATATACCACGCTGTAAACAAAGTTTTCACGCCAAACTTTATTTACAATTTTACAAGTATGGAACAAATGATGTTTCATTTGTGCATGCTTCATTAAGCTCAGAGCATTCGTGTGATTCCCTAACGCTGACTTGAAGAAAAGTTAATATTATTGCGTAAATTTTTTAGTGCTGTTTCGTTTGAAATATACTTTTCCTTGAAATAAAAAGTAGCTAGCAACGTTTGAAGGTTTTCTTTTAAGAAATCGTCAAATTTTAAGGAAGTATTATTTTATCGAATGCTAACCAATTTTTTGTATTTTTTTGCAGGTTAAACAGCTCCACGAAACACTGATCACCAACAACACAATTGTGTTTATTAACCTTGACGTTACACATAATTTACTAAAACAAAACTAACCAACACTTACTTTAAGTTATTTCTTCAGTTTAGTGCTAGTGCTCTAGCTTTCTTGTTATTTGGACTAAAGACTTCCAATACTGATCGTTTACAAGTACAAATTGGAAACTAAAGGAAACAAAGAGGATATTCCAGCAAACTGTGCAACAAACAATCAAGATGGATTTAAAGCTTTACATTCTCCCTATTTTACTTCTTAAAGGTTAGTTTCTCGATATTATTTTTGATTAATAATTCAGTTTGTTAAAAATTCAGACAAACGGTCAAAAATGTAAATATTTAAAGGCTCAAAGTTTGGAGATGGAAGAGTGGGATGTTTACATATTTTTTTATTCGGATGTAAGGGCAGTCGCCTAAAGGTATTGAAAGGTTTATCGAAATAATAGAAAATTTGTAATAGTGAGCCATATTTGTATCGTTGTTCCGCTGACTTCAATAAATTTACGAACAAAATATGCAGAGAGAGAATATAGTTGTGAGTCTATTATATTTGCTCTACTTTTTTTGTAAAAAGAGGAAATAGCCAAGTTAAGTACACTCTTTATTATGCAAGATCTATGTTTGAACATGGTGTTCTAGAATATCATAAAATGCGAAACAACCGGTTTAATAGATTTAATAGACTTAAATTCGAAATTGGAATAAGAATTCAGAACCATCAATTAATGGAAATAATATATTTGGAAACAATTTAATCAGCTATGCTGCTTTCAAAAGCTTTTTCTTTGCATTTCACCAAGTTTCCAAAAAGGTCTTTACCAATTTATTTACACTGGAGCTTATTTTGTACAAAATTTTTGAATGTGTAAAATATTAAAAGAATTTTGTCAATGTGCTTTGATAATTCAATTCTTTCCCTGCATATCGTTTCGTGGCGTACCTGCGGTTACGCAGGACAGGTAATTTCTTGCGCAGCAAAAAATGATTCCACATTTAACCTTTAACCCGGTTAAAGACTAATAAAATTCACTTTTATCACTTATGTGTAAGTATTTACTCGTCAGATTAGGTTTGGATTCTCAAAAAGTACGACCATGTAAAATGTTTTACTACTGTTATGTATGCTGGTGTTAATAATATATTTTTAATTCAAATTAGTGACAAGTCACATCATGCAATATAAAAACCCGAAAAATAAGTTTTCACTAAGCTGTTTTACCAATGTTTTATGTGTAAAAAGCCACAAAACTATTGGGAGAAATTTTAGACAACAAAAATATATTACTGTTGTAAAAAAATAACCAAAATACAAAAGACTTGTTTATTTGATGTATTCTTTTTTCTACTTTTTATCTCGCTTTTTTTGAATTTATGGCAAAAAAAGTTATAAAATTATGATCGTATCAATACGAAACTTCAATTACAAGTTTGTCCACTTCACAATAGTTTCCATTTTTTGCAAATTTTTTATGCAGTCCCGAAAATTCTTATTTTTGAACCTGGAAAGTAAAACAAAACAAAAGCATAACTTTACAAAACACTGTCAGTCGAGTCCAAGTGAATAAAAGTTTTTAAAACAAAAGAGCACTTTCGTGCAACCATTGTTTGTGGTCTGGCTTGAGTACACTACTCATTTTTTACATAATATTTTAAGTTTACATGTATGCACGTTGTAAAAAGTTTGCCACTTTGCATTTGGTAGCAAGACATTGACACTAAAACCCACATATCCCTTTTTACTGAAGCAACGTTTTTGTGAGGCCATATAAAAAACTGAGAGCATCTAAATTATCCAAAAGTCTTCAAAACTTTTATCCTCTTTTTAGAAGGGAAGTCGACCGGCAAAACATATTATTTTGTTGAGTACGTTTAAAATAGCCGAGAGCAAACATCTTTATATGTTTTGCTTTGTTCTTTTCATCTTCTGTGCTACTTTTAGTTTATGAAGTTTGTACAAAGGCGTCAGAAATTTCATGTTTGCATTTTATTAAAACAATATAACAATATTACAAAATAATGCAGAAGCCTGTCGCCTTTTACAATGGTTTTTGACAATATTGTTCAAAATTAAATGTAGAAGTATAAAGTTTCAGACTTTCATGACTGTACTGCAGCTATACGTTGTTCCACTAGTTTACATACAATGTAATTAGTCGGATAACAGTTATTTGTTTAACTGTTTGTTTGATAATTCATTCGAATAAAATGAAAAACGTATTTAGAGAACGCCCAAAAACACTAGGCTATTTAGCTGTACCTTTGTTTTGCTTTAGCTTTTCGGCTATTTTTTATTTCAAAACTAAACTCCGAGCTGTGAAAATATAAAAGGGTGTGAAAAAACATGAGTCAGATAATATATGCTTGTTGAAAAGATTTTACATTTCCTCGGTTTGGCTGAAAGACTTGTTTTCTCTCAGTCTGGAAACTAAATTTCCAAGTCAACCTTTTTGAAATAAAGCATAGTATATCCCTTGAATTTGATGAATACTATTCGCTTTTTTCTATCTCATTTTTCTGGACAAACAGAGGACTTTCTGCAGTGCAGTATCGCCTTTTCGATAGGTATGATGTTTGGGTTGGGTAACCCATGCAACAACACTCCGTTCGAAAACTTTAGCAGATTTGAAAATCTTATCAAAAAGTAGACAATCATGCGAAAAAAACTCCTGAATTCTTTTTCTTCAATAATCCTGCTTTCCTAAGAAATAACTTTGTTCCAAACGAATGTTTTCCATTTACGGTTTTCCACAACCTGCAGCTCAAAATGAAATCAATGTAATAGCGACGGTATACCTTTTCTTAAAGTCAAAAATGTTTTATTTTGCTTAGTTGGAAATTAAGCTTCAATTGCAACAAACGATGAAGTAATTGTAATGCTGAAACCCTAACATTATTTTCATCGTTAGTGAAAGATTTTATTTTATGCATAATGGACCATTTATTGAATTACTATTTAATTTCCTTGAAAATAAATGTTACGTTTACAAAGCTACATCAACAATGTTCTTTTAAAATTCTCAGAGAAGTAGCAAATTTGGTAGTTGAAGTCGGAATTTTATTACTGAATGAGTTGATAAATTGAAGAATTGGGATCAAACCTTGTCAAAAAATTATTTGCCCAAATTTCAATATTTTAAAAAGAAATTAGAAGGATCATTAAATGTTTTCATTCATTGGTTTTTTAATTTCCCTTTGGGTCAACTGGTTTTTTCTTTTAAATTTAGAAGATGAATCTGTTCGTAGAACGATAATATTACAAATATTTGCTATGTGCATTTTTTAAGTCGACCAGCCAACGAAATTTTCGATGTCACCGATTTCATTTATTTTTTGCATGCATGTTAACT
>JAQFXM010000757.1:0-42121 GCA_034693345.1 Entomobrya multifasciata | reverse complement strand
TTGAAGCTCCTTTTTCTGCGAATTCCAATCTATAATTATTATGGTGTGTTTTTGACAAGCTTTCTCTTAAAATATATTATCACACGTCCCTGGTCCTTAAATTTATGAAATATGTGTACATTCCTATAAAATCCTAGCTATTTTAATATTTTTTGAATATCATACTCAACATCTTCACAGTTTTTATGTTTGCATTATAAGTTATGAATGTAGGATGAATGAACAACTCAAAAATCATCTTTAAAAGATGTAAGGATCCCTTCCCTTAAGGCTTCAAAAATCTCGTGGGAAAGATTTCAGCTGAAAAAGATTGAATGATTTTTGTTCTTCTTTTTCACCTTCATTATCAAGGGTAAAAAGTAATGGGGATCTGTAAATCCCTAAGATCATTTCTTGAAAAAATAAAACTATTTTTCTGTGCTGGATAGCTCGTTTCCTTCTTCAAAGGTTACACATTAATGACACAATGACAATGACTAGTTGAGCTTCAGCACTTATTTATTAGAAGAAAAACATTGTTATCAAGGTTTTTGGATACACTGTTCACGAAGTTTTACAAAGATGTGTAAAGATTTCTTAGAAATTCTATGAATGTAATGAATAAAGCAAAGATTATCATTGTGCATACTTCCTCTATACCTTGTGGCCATCGATTGCTGTACTGAACAAATGAGTTTGTAAAAATGTTAAATCTTCATAACAAAAACAGTTTTTTCGTGTTTTCTTTTTGTGATGCACTGAGCCATGCGTATTCTATAAATCGTACAAACTTCTTTCATGTAAAATGCAGACAAAGAATTCTATTATCAAGGACTTTTCTAAAGCATGGAGACATTTTCGACGCATTTTTGGTGTATTTGGGGAGTTGGATAAGACACATTCAGGAAATTTATAGCTGCACTATCACATATATGCATTTAAGTGTTAAAATACATTGTCACCAATTAATTCGATGTCTGTACACCTTCGTTGTTTGGCTGAGTCATGTTTAACGACAAACAAATCAGGTGGAAAAGTTTTATACCAAATTTCTTTGTGTAACATTTGAATCTGCATGAAAGTCAACAATTACCTAAGATCAATTTAACAAGACATTGAGAGAAGCCTTTTGTATTGTAGCATACATGGATGCAAGCTAATCCTTGGATTTTCGTTTGTACCATAAACTAGCGAACGAAAAAGTTGATCTCATTATCATGATGAAATATTTTAGAGACTCAAATAAGTACATAATGTCTAATGTATCCACTTATAAGGGTACCGTGAAATATCTCACCTCAGTGGTCATTGCCATTAATCATGATACCTGCTGCTGCTTGTGGTACACTAGACTTTTTGAATTAATTAGTAACACCCCCAGTAGTAGACGTCAGACAAATAGGAGGGTATGTAAACAAAAAAATAAAGTATAGAGATATGCTCATGTTACGTTTACGTTAGATCAACATTGACCGTGAAAAATCCATACAGAGTGCATCTCTTCTTTGTAATTGATACATACTACCTCTTTGAAGCAAAGTACAACAACATGCATGAATGACCACAATTAATTCGATGAAGTTACATAAATGGCAAAAGTTCAATGATACTATCAATCACGAATTGAATTTCTCTCCAAAATCAGTACCCTTACATAATTTTTTTCTTCAAATAAGATAAATATACGTTTGTTTCTTTAACTTGTTAGACTAACGAGAAGGAAGGTCAAAATAAATTCACAATCTTAAATGGAAGACGAATTTTTTTTTAAAGGGAAAGTCTTTTTTTGACTGATAGGGAACAACAAAAGCAATGGTGATAACAAGTTTGATGATAGTGAACTAATATATAATTAAGATTAATTGAGTATTCAATAAGCTGACGGAGAGAAGTTGCGCACGTTGGGGATGTGGTAAAAATAATTACCTCACCACCAACGATACCTTGATTACTTAACATTTCGAAAAAAAAACATTTTGCAAATTATATAAATACGCATTACTGCATTGCATCCAAATTTTTAAACGCTTGCATTACAAAGTTGCTTAACATTTTTGATTTCATTAAAAGATCAACAAATTGATATCTTATAATTTTTTGTTAATCGTGCAATCTTTTTTTCCTCAACGCATCATTCACATAAACACTTGTTTTAATCATTTGTACTAATTTTCAAAGTGAAACTTTTTGCACTCTTCTGTTATCTCTTCTGCTTATGTTTTAAGTGATCTTAACATGATCTTCCGTACGGTTGAGTGACTTGTTTTATGCAAAGATCTTTAAAACTACATACTGCATTTGCATTTATACTCATTGATGATCCTTCAAGGAAAAAATCACAAAACATTGCCACATGCAACAATTATTATAGGGTAGTAAATTCGCAGAAGAACAAGCAATAAAGGGTTTAAAAAGTTTGTATATTTGTGTTCATTAGGTTGGACAATGAAAGTTTTTTCTTGTAAATTAATGCCTATGTAAATACCTACATCAATTAGAAAACATGCGTGTAATGCAAGTTATTTAATTATACATGTTATGTTAAATGGCTACATTATAATATTGAACGTTTTTCTTTTTCGTACTTAAAAAACGCTTCCAGCGATTACTGCATTCAATTACGTATAAAACATTTAACGCACTTATATTCCCTTTCAGTTTCATTTTGAAAAGTGCTGAAAATGTTGCCAAAATGAAATCGTGCTTGTTTTGTTAGTTGGAGAAGATTATTATGATGCATACATGTATTTTTGTAAGAATTGTTAATTTGGCGACTGGTAGGAATCTCGCTGCTACTTGATATAAATCATGATACCAAAACAAATTTGGAAGATGCTGAAACAAAAATCAAGCCGCTTGACGCGACTGAAATTTTAAAACAATTCTTGTCTGGTCTATATGGTTATGCAGAAACAAGTACACCTACCAATACCGACGTCAGTGCCAGCAGCATTTGTAATTTTGCATAATACAAGAAATAACCAAAAAAATCACAGCATTTTCTTATTATCATCTACCAACCCACATCATATCAAGATAAAAATGTTTTAATACAGTTTATACTTTACAGGTGCAAATGATCGTATTATATCCCTATTATTACACAAGTGTGTCTACAGCCACAGTTTGCTGATTCATCTTTTGAAATTAAATGTGGAAAGAAAAAAATGGTGAACTGGCAAAGAAGATAAAACTCTTTCTTTTTGTGCTTATTGCGATTTTTGCTTATATTTAATTCATATAAGCTTTTGTTATATATTTCCCCTCTTCCTCTCAAACAATAAAATCTAAAACATTCAACATGTATATAAACATCGCTTTTTCAAACTTGTATTGTGTAAAATTACACCCCAACAAGCCCAATATGCTCACGAAATGAAAATCCAGTGAAAGAGGATGTTGAATATGTCGTCTGGTAAAGTTAATATGGATTATGGCATTCTAGCAGCTGCTCTGGTTTGACGTGTTCTTTTATTGAAAAGCTAATCGCGATTGTGAGTAATCATAGCGCAGGGATCGTGTGGATTCATAATCAAATCATATAATAAAATACGCCATCAGTCTTATCTTACCACGCAAATCTCCACAACGTTTGCTTTTGGCAACAGGAAAATGCTTAGCATATGGCTCATTACTATTACTATGTACAATCTCAATCTCAACCATCACAGAACCCTCTAGAATGAATGCATGTGTCTGACACTGACATAACACAGCAAATCCGTTTTACCTGCCTCACAGGCTCAGGGGATAAAAATACTGGAAACTTTGTTAGTAGCTTTATTACTTTCAAATGATTTTTATAACAGGTGGAAAAGCCTGTGATGATGATGATGATGATGTGGTGTTGGGATGAGTTGGTGCATTCGTAACATTGTTCTTGAACGTTTCACATGAGCGACGCTTTTTGCACAGAAGGAAGGAATGAATTCTGGCATTGTTGAGTTTTATTTATGTAGCTTGTAGCTTTAAAAGCTTTTTACTAGCTGTTCGAAGAAACTAAGATTCTTACTTTTTCTTAAATGAAAGTACAACACCAGTTTAAAATTTAACTACTCTTCCACCTTGTTTTTTTTAAACTAAACAATACGTTTATGTACGCTAGATTTTGTGTACATATTTTGTAACACTAAGAATTTCATGAAACATGATATTATTTCTTGATTTCTAAGCATGTCTCACGCAGCAAATTAGTTTTGAAAGAAGAAAGAACGAAAACGGCTATTTGACATTTGGTCCGTCGACAGAAGACACATGGCTATTAAATATTGCAAGGTAATGGATATGGTAGGGTACGACTCATTAAAATCTTCATATTGCTGTTTCCTATTTTCGACTACTGCCTGCCATTTTTACATCTTTATAATTATGGGCCTTCTCCAGTCTTCAAGAAACGAACGGATCCATTCACCAACACCCGACGACCATGGTCCGTTGCCTTATTTTTTTCACAAAAATGTTGCTTACTTTCGTCCTCCCCATCATCATCAATGAACAGGTATTTTCAAACCACAACAGATGCAAAAGCTCTCACACATAAACACATAACCGAGTGAATATTTACAATGAAACACACTGTTCATCATTTTCATGTAAAACAAAATCTAGTGTTGTGCTGTGTACTTACTTACCCAGTAACAATACACCAGGTAAACAGTGGTTTGCATGTCTCTCTAAAATATTGCTAGAATTGAATTTTATTTTCATGCAGCTATTTTGCTGTCAGCTACTACCACTGCGGTGATGGTGATAAGCGGCAACAATGACGGGGATGGTGCTGATGATTTGCCTGTAGGGGTTATGCTTAGAGCTTTACTTTTTTTCTACTATTTTACCTGTGTTTTGTTAGATATTAGCCATGAAACAGGTATGAAGCAGATTGAGCAGCAACTCATGTACATATGCACAAGTCCAACGGAGCATTTCGTTGTCTAGTGCATTGACGAGTCTTGAATGTTCTTACCTGCTCTGCGTCTGTGTTCATGATTATAAATGTGTGTATGTAACCCTCACTCATTTTTACTTATCTCTGTATATCTTGCATAGAGTCGCATCCCTCACTATACATAATGCTCATAGAATTCACAAAAGCTCACTTTTGATCATCATGCTAACTCTTTCCATGCATACCCATAAGAAAACACTTTAGTTCTTTTGTAGACATCATCAGAGTAGCAACACCGACGCTGTGCTGCTGTGTGTCGTCTTTGTTGCATGTTTTGTGTGATTTTGTGAGCAAACACTTTTGTTTAGGGAAGCAAAAGCGTATATACAGACTATATTCATAATTTATGTGGCTTTCTCCCTTGTTTAATCAATCAGAAGTGGAGCAAGTGAGTAATGAACCAAGAGTTGACAAATCTCAGGAAGAAGTGCTTATTGGTGTTTTGAGCTCCAGAACAAACTGTTCCAAGCAAATATTCCATTTGCAATAATATTTGCGAGCTTTGCCGTATCTTGATCTGGAAACTCACCAACGTGGAAAAGTACTAAGGTACCTTCATGTGTAGGTTTTTTGTGGATGAGTAACAACTTTAATGGCAACTTTTACAGTTCCATCAAAGCACACGTATTCGTGCGTGAATCGTGTGGAAAACAAAACGTAAAGAGTTCATGAGATGATGGTCGGGTGAGGATGACATCACAAGGTGATTTCCAATAATTCCCTACAGTTATCAAATAACCTACATTCTTTCCTTATCATCAAAAACAGTGTATTGACATTTACTTTGTCATTTGTGTTAAGTATACACAAACACATCCAAAAAATACGGAATCTGTCTCTAAAAATCTCTGGTTATTTGTGGTTTACCTGTGTGTGAACAATTTTTTGCTTGAAAGGAGAAACGGACCGTAACGAAAGCTTGTGAAATTTGAAATAAACAACCCATTTAATAATAAAGACGAGTAAGGAAAAGATGCTACACATTATTTCCTGTTGCTGAAAAGAAGAAGAGTGCTTTTACCTGTCATCGTAAAAATCAAAAAGTGCAGTGACCCTTTTGAAACGCAACCAAATAAATAAAAAATCGTCATCATCATCGATTTAACCACAAGAAAGTCAATGTAAAACGCACTGACAACTGAGTAACATTTCTTTTAGACATGCTTTTATTAGTGTAAAAGTGTTCTTAAACAAATCAGTAAAAAGTCTGACAAGGAAATTAAACGGACCACACAGTAATTCAAATTCATAACAGTCTTCAGCCCCCAACTACCAACCAACCACCGATATAAACAGTGCAACGGTATGTAGTATAACTGCAGATCATAAATATAAGAAAAATTCCACTTGTCACTTTTTGGACTTAACACAGGGAAGTGTGTAAAATCACTTCCATCTGCATCATTATTTCTGTGCTGCTGTTGCTCTACTACTCATTTGAGCCGATTGCCAACAACCTTAATTGCAAAAAGGAGTAAACTTGCAATAGAGCTGTCTTTTCAAAAGTTTGTACACGGAAATTGTTTTTACCTGGTTTAAGTAGTGTACCACCACCATCATCATCAGCAGATGAAATATCAGAGTTTGTGAACAATATCATGTCATAATACAAATATACAAGGAAAGAAGACAAGGTGGATTTAAACAAAAAACCAAACCTAATCTCAGACTCTTATGCGCTGTAAAAACCAGCTTCCTGTTTTTTTACAGACATCCAACCAGCTAAGAAAAAAAACTGTAGTTGTCCCCATGTTATATGTTCGTTAAGTTGAGTGACTATTTTCTTGTGACGGCCGATACCAGTTTTTTCTTTTGTTACTTTTCTCACTGAAAGCCCTGCAACTTTCCAAATTTCGAATTAGTGAGACCGAAAACCCGTATCGCTGTCAGTATCATCATCATCATCATATTTTACACGAGTAAGAAAAAGTGCCTGGTACAGCCATCAGTTTCTTTTTCAGAAGATCATACATACCTTGTACAATACAAACATATTTAAAAAGAACAATAACAACACACACAAGAATAAAGCTGTAGTGGTTAATGCTGCTGTGTTGATTCGACCTTAAAGAATTACACTACTAAAGATAACTGTATCATCTTCTCATCGCATATATTACTTATCTATCGCTGCATGCATAACTTCCCTGAAGGAGTAAAAAGAAAAGAAAATTCATTTTACTTTTTTTATGAGATAGCAGCAATGAAGAAGCTTCTTGTACCGTACATTCTGTACAGGTAATAAAAAACGATAATTTACTATCGTTTCGTCTCTACTTGCATTGCTTCAGGCAACTTCAAATAATCTAAACAAACCAGTGGCCATCCCACCAAAAAATTCCCGTAAAGGAACGAATTTTTGATTTTTTAGAATTCGATCCTCATTGTTAACTAATAATTGTGCAATATATGTACCTAAGAGAATTCATCTAACGGAAGTGTATTACAAAAAACGCTGTAATAGAGATTAATAGCTGTTCGTTCATTCATCAGATCAGAAAAAAATCGTCCCAGCAGTTAATCGTCATCAGCGTGTGTGCTTTTTGACGGTGACAATTACAACTACAACAGACCATCAAACTTTTTTCCGACAAGAAGAGAAGCACCAGGCTAACTGCTAACCATTTCTGTATGGTTATGTATGAATTTCTGGTATCCTACCCCACATAACACAAACATTACAGTTGCTTCGTGGGAATCTACGGTAGAAATTTACACTTTATCAACAGCTTCCGGGGATAATTTTCGAGATACCCACTGCGAGAGAAGCCAAACTATAAAAAATACATCATCATCGTCATATCATACATGTACGAGAAGTAAAGAACAAGTGACCATCCATCCGGTGTATTCCCCTCGCCTCTCTCGTCATCGTCAGTCATCAGAAAACTTACCAAACCACATCATCGGTTTTTAAGCTCTCTTTGTACGTGACTTTGTGCTTTCATTTTGTAATCACAATCAGCAATCACCTGCGCTGCCTCATGGGAAAAGGGCACGGTAGTTTTATAAAAACGTACCACCAACCGACACCGAGAGTTTCATAACTTTTATACCTGTTATGTGTGAAGACGGGAAGGGAAATTAAAAAAAATACAATTTCAAGGCAATCAACAAGGTGACCTCTCTCTCTGTCTTCGTGGATTTTTCCATACCAGAAACAGCTGCCTTGCCTAGGCGTCTATGAAGCAAGTGAATATTAATGAAGATCAATTCAAAAGATTGATTCACGGAAAAGGAGGAATTATTACTCATTTTCTGAGTGTTTCTACTTGATTACGAATCCCAGTGGGGATAAAGGAATTTGTGAAAGAAAGTGAATCTCGCGTGCATGCAAATACATAAAGTTCACATCAATTAGAGATGCTAATGACGTGGTGAGCAACAAGGAGTCATCATTTTTCTGACATAACTTGTGAATGTGATGGATGATTAACGTGAAGTTTACCATTTCTAAATATTCATCATTCATTCAAAAGACATTAATATTTTACTTCAAGATTAACCTTATATCACATTTGTCTTTCCTGTGCGTGAACCCGGATCCATTAGGAAAAGTTATTGTCTTCTTATTACGCATGCATAACCGCATATATCCCTAATTTTCTTGTTTTTTTGTAAAAGCTTCAAAAAACAAGTTAACTTGATTGATAGTGTGTATTCGTTTGTAATCAGTTTGACGAATTTCAAGCATTTCAATCGATTAAGTTGAAAAGGAAATGAGCTGTTAATATACAAGATGAGCGCATCAGTGGAAATGTCAGGCACTTTAATTCGGGTAAGTATTTAATATAAATGAATGACACGTACATAATTTTTTACGCTTGTACTTATTTTTCAAAATGCTTATCTTTCTTACATCTTTGATTATCAAATTAATTTTTTAACTAAATATGCGCTTCATATTGAATTTCTTGTTTTCTGTACACCTTGCCTTGTGCGTATGTCCTTTGTCTCAAAATGTGGCATAGGATATCATATTGTTGGGCTACACATGAATAAGGCTTAACAAAAATGATTTTCGCATGTTTTATAAAGAAATATGACAGTTAATTTGTTATTTTATTAGTAAGATGATGATGCAAGGTTTAATGCTGATTACCCATGCGTAGTAAGATTAACTATTATTAACAACAGATTCACCATTTTTGGAATTGGAATGCATGTTCCTTTTCTATAGTATGTGCATAAAAAACTGCATACTTATTTTGTTTGCGATGTAGCTTTGTAGACTTGCACTGTCAAAATTCTGTTGATGGTATGCAGGACATAACGCGAAGAAAAATAGTTCACGCAAATAATACGCATCAAATTGTTTGCTTGAAGCTATTTATTTGGCGTACTGTGTTCAAATTAAATCGTAATGATAATCATGAATCATCATGATATGATGACTACATGTATCACATGATGTGAATGTTAGCCTTACTAGACTTGTATTGGTTTCGAGCCTACTTCAACAATGGCGCATTATTTGTTTTCATTTAAAGAATCCCTTGCAATAAATAATTGTAATTGTAGTAGTATCACACAAACAGCTCTGAAAAAATCATCATCATGTTTACAAAGACTGTTGTTGTGTACGCAGCGTCTAGCCTTACTTTGGCTTGAGTAAAATTCCCACGAGTGAACGCCAAGAGAATTGAAACGCATCTTATCCCATATTTTACTCATTGAGCTATCAAATGAAATAAATTGCTTGCATTGCATACAATTTTATATAGGACAATGCATTTGAGTATTTGTTTATTATGAAAAAAATTCTCAAGAAATACAGGCCAATGTTAACGCTTACAAGAACAGAATGCATGTCATTTGTGTATGTTTCATGTTGTGTTTTGCTCACTTGTTAGAGCTGTTGTCTTGCGTCCTGTCATTTTTAACTTTATTGCCTTTAAGAAAAGTGCATAGTCTATTTTTTGCTTCGAAGACTAATGTATTTTTTGAGATGCATGTATGCATTTAAATGTGTTTACATGTGCGTAATATTGAGTATAATCCTCATTTACAGGATTACATATTATTAAATTGCAAGAAAGGGAGAGAGACACACAGAGAGAACGTGTTGATAATGATTAAGACGTGGTTGTTGAGAAATATATGCATATTATCATTTTTTCTGAATGCAATTTTCTACCCTGTAGCAATTTTTGTTCGCTCTTGACTATACCAAAGGCTATACATAGACGCATCTCTCACGAAAAAGGATAACAATTTCTTTCTCTTCGTCTTCAGTAATAAGCGTTTAAACTAAAGTCGCAGTCAGTGATTATCTGTGAGGATTTTTTTCTATACATAGCCCCACAACAGCAATTTTAAGTACTTTAGTTAGCAAAGTCGGTAATCAAGGGACTCAAGTAAATATCAAAGCATTTTCTTACATGTGAAGAATTACAGGATAATTTCTTCATAAAAAGTACTTTTTTATGTTGCTCATTTTAGTCGTCCAGAGAAGAGAGGTCTAATTACAAATTATAGTCTAATAGAGTTCATATACCTATGTTCATAATAGTTTTTAAGTAGATAGGGGGATATATGAGTATTAGATGAAACATGACTCAAACTAAGGTCTATGTGCTCACGTATGTGGAAAAATAATCTTACACGAGTCTGTCATAATTATACTTAATTATATATTTTTTAACCAGGGGATTACACGAATACTAGAAAAAGTGTTAAATATCTGTTTCTTTGTTTCGAAGCCAATGGCAGAGATACTCTAAAAGAAAAGTGGAATTCTAATAACACCAATCACGATTTTAATTAACAACTTGACCTAGTAGAGAGTAGGATTTTGCGAGATGTGGAGAAAATCATCCACGATTACTACGACTGCATAAAACTGAAGATGCGATGTGCATCATAGATTTAAAACTTCAAATGTCATGCACTTTGCCACTCATGCTGTGCGACTCACTTTTATCTAATTTTTTGTTGTAGTATTCCAATATCTGTTGCCGAGTTGGCATTCGAAGCAAAAAACTTTTGACACTGAATGACAACGTTACTGAAACAAATGAAAATTTATGCTGAATTGCTCTAAATTTACAAGTTGCAAGTTATGTTTATTATCTCTACTTCTCATGTTTCAATGTCCTAAATCGGTCATATCAAAATAATTAATTTACTGTAAACAGAACGCGATTAGTCCTTTGTCACGGAAAAATCATTTAAATTAAAGACACGATTTCTCCTTAAAGTATGTTTCATATTCACCTATACAATTTACCATAAAACTATTAAATTTCAGGAAGGTAAATACATAGTTTTATTGTAGAAAAGTATAAAACAGTAAGTATAGTAGCTGCAAATTAATAAAATTTTATAATTAATTGTTTGATTATTTGATTACACGCATATAAAGAATAACTAATGATGTTGTAGCTGCTGTTTGTTTAAAAAACTACTTCAGATGCCAAGATGCATATTTTTATGAAAATCTATCTAAATTTGGGGGATATCCATTAATTTTTCTCTTGTTTCTTGTAATGGATTTTCCTGACCTCTCTAAATAAAGTTGTTGTCACCATAATAAATTAAATGTGAAATATGTTCACGATTCTACTTTGTCTGTTGTAGGCTAGTCAAGGTCAACTCGTTGACCCTGTCGTTTGATATAACTACTGGGCAATATAACAATTAAAGTACCTTATAGCTTGAATTTATATTCTTTTACAGAGCATTACAACTTAAGAAATAAAATTTTACGTCTTCAGTAATGATTCATAATGATTATACATATTACATTGATGATGATTGCTTTAAAAGGACCAGGATGTGTTTATTACAAATGTACATGCTTTTCGTTGTCAGTCATAATGACAATACTTGTACTGCTGTATAAGTAAATTGTTTAATATTGTTGTGCTCTACTTCCTATTTGTTTTATTCAAGAGTCAAGAATAGTAATAAAAATACCAACAAAACACCAGCATATTTATCAGCAAGCAACGGCAACAAACTCATGAATTCCTTACCTGGTTGAAGAGAAGGTATGGAGTAAGTCAGAAACTTCGTCAAGATTATCTGTGCATCTGAAAACATGTATATATTGTGTTTGTGAATGTTGTACTTTGTACTGTCATTTGTGTAGTACGTGACATTTCTCTCACTGTTGTCGTGCATTATTAACAATTGTACAATTTTTAGAGCAGAAAAGTACATTTAAATTACATTCACATCTTTTAAAACGATGAATTAGCGATGATACACAAACAGAAGTAAATGCTGAAGGAAAATAGAGAGAAAAACGACTGCAAATTTAAAAAATCCGAGCAGTGTAATAATGACATTGGTATTAAGTTATTATCTTCATTAATGCTAGAAAAGTGTTTTAAATTCAATGAACTATAATCATGATGAACTATATGCATAAAAGCTTAATACGAACTTGGATTTTTGGATTGCTTCACTGGTCCTTGTAATTGTTTTTACACCATTTTTTGGAAGGAGAAATGCATATAATATTTTGAAGGTTTCTCACTCTCATATATTCACAGAAATGTTGTTATTCATGGTATCGGTATGCAGCTCAAAACAAATACGTAGAAATTGTTGGTGATTTATCTAGCCAACTGCTGGAATACAAGGTCATGTTTGTGTTCGTTGCGGGAATTCATTCAACTTGTTCTCGAAGCCGTTATGTCACCAAACAGCAATCTTAACACATAACGGAATATTATGACTGTATCATCTCATTATCTATTCATGAGCCTGAAATAAACTAAAACCTGAAATACGTTTTATTTATGCTCTGACTTGAGATTTGCATTTAATAATTAACAGTGAAGAAGTCTGAATAAAAATATTGTGCAATTCGTCATGCACCATTACGCTCGTCCCTGTGCTAGTGCCGCCGCACAGGTGAGTCTAATGTATTACACGCATGCCCATTATTTCCTTACATCCATCCAGCAATCAAGATAATATGCATCCATGTATGTGATGATATTCCATTTTTTATGAGTGTGTACACAAAAACAGATTATATATAACAGTCATCTTCATAAATATTCATGGACGACTTATTGCATAAAAAATTGTAACGAGTTACCTCGTCTCTTTTAAACACGCATACGTTTTACTTTTCAATCAACCTGAGTCGAGTGCGCGTACTTCATGAGATGATGTGTGCAGTAAATGTATATCATATTTTATTATTACGAAAGAGTATTCAGCACATGCGCAGTTCGACGATCGGCCTAAATAACATCCGGTACTTCCGCAGCAGCAGTAGCGAAATTCGTAACACAATATCTTCTCCTGTAAACTGATTTTTTATTTTTTTGGCATCAGATATTGATTAGCATCGACAAGTTTACAATTATTCATTTTTATTGTATCGTTCATACAGCAGTAAAAAAGGTACCTTGTGCTCTTCTTGAAAAGTTACACATGATTCACGGTTTATCCCAAAAAAAATGAATGCATAAATCCAATCCAGTCAACTGTGCCTAAAGATCATATAGTCAAATAAAAACTATACATGTGTAACATAATTTTTTGCTATTTTTTTATGTATTCACGTGTGGCATATGGCAAAAAAAAATCAGGTGAACTGCTAATCAGAAGTGCTGTGTATGATACGGTTGTAATTTTTTTCTGCGCGAGCGAGTTACAACACAAATAAGAGCCTTCATATACAAACCCGTCTAATGAATTTATTATTGCGAAAAATCGTCCCCTCTAACCCGCAAAAAAATTAATATCTAGCCCCTTTGTATAAATGTTTATAAAGTTTCACGCTATATCCACACGTGCATAAGCAGTTTTATTACTTTTGCTAATTAACGCCTACGGTTGGGAAGTGAATGGAAACTGGAATAGTTTGTATGCAATAATCATGTAACTCGTTATGTGTTTAACGAGCTATATAATAACAAGACTCAATGTTTCACTGCTGACTTTTTACAATATTTTATGATTTGGAAAATTGTCTTATTTTATTTTTAAGAATTTGACAATCGCATATGGTATGAACTTAATGTTTGGTGATAGTACCAAAGCTGATATCATATCACATCATAAAGATTCCATTGCGGAGGAAGTCACTTCAAAATGGATGTAGAATCATGTAAAAATGAGTTTTGAATTCCCAAACATGTTAACACTTGTTTCAGGTGAATTTTTAGTTCCGGTTGTATATTCACTTGCTTCCTGTGCAGCTTTTCTCTATGCAGTTGGGCGGCGGAAGAAACCCTGTGTAGTATTTTATGGAATTACGTTTCAACAATGCATGTCACACGCGAAATAACATTAAAGCCAGCAGCTGTCTAAATTTCCCTTTCTTTGCTACCGACATCGAGACCAAAAATACAAAAATTCATATACTTCAGTTTTGATCTCACTACTGCGTTTTCATTTGAAAGTGGTATATCCACAATTGTTCCTGTTTTCAATGAACACGATTTTTCATTAAAGCGAGACAATACAAGAATGAAATTTGTCTGTCATTTTTGGGCTACCACACCGAATGCGCACAATTTTAATATTTTATGGATATATAGAGTACACGCACAATAATACCTATACCTGTACAACTTACCGAACAACTAATGTAAGTTAATCTGACTTTTTTGGGGTTTCAGTGAACGAACGGGATCCCTTTTCAAAAACAACTTCACATTGTTATACTTGTCACTTACTTTACTAGTCGCGCGTCGCCGTCCTCTCGTATCTTATTTTGAACACACATTTTAATGCAATTACCCTTTTTACACACACAATACAAGGAATATGAAACACAAATCGAATTGCATTAGCATAATAAACGTGATCGCTGTTACTGTCGTCTTGTGCAATGTTGTTTTTTCTTCAGCCATGCCATGGGCGAGACTAGGGCCTAGTCGCTCTAAGTCGTTACAGGATTCCGTATCAATGCGAGAACAGAATTTTTAATAGCTGATTACACTTTTGTCCGTAATCCAATTTTCTCCATACACATGGATTTTCAGATTTGCGTTGTTATTTCATTAGTGACATCATTTCATTTATCTTGCAAATCCCATTTTAATGATGATATGTGATGATGAACTGTTTTCATTAAGTGAATTTTGATTTATACATAAATTCAATCAATACGGCCTTTCGTCATGATTATATAATGATTATGATGTTTTTATGGGATAATCCGTGCCGCCGCCATGCTGCATATTAAACATTGAGTATTTTTATGTATTTGTGCCGCCAGGAAACTATCAAAATGAAATCGAGAAAACCTGATACCGCCACGCATACGCACTTACAGGTGCCCTTATTTCATAACCCAAGAACTTCCTGTGATAAAAATATTTAATCGTATGAATACAGTAGAAGTTAGTAGTATTACGTAAATCCCAAAAAAATACTTGGATTCTTATTTCTTTTCATTTTTCATAAAGGCTGATACGCTAGAAGATAATTAGTGCTGCAACAACGTAACCGTATCATGATCATGTGAAAACATCCTCACTTTTATGAACATTTTCAGCTCGTTTTATAACTTGGTAAACCATAACAAAAAATCTGAACTCAACACGATATATGGCATATTTGTACAAAACTTGTGATCTTTTACCCAAAAACGAATATTTGTGAGATTACTTTTTAAAGTAAATTTTCTAATCTTTAAGTGGCCCTTTGTTTGCATCTCTAGAAAAAATCATAGCGTCTCTCTCTTTCTTTAATCTGTGCATAGCGTGCGAAGAAATAAAGTGTGAAATACGTGTAGTCGTAGCCGCTCAATAAATCAACAATTTCTACAAAAAACAAAGCTAATTTACTGCTGACGCGTATACAAATGTGCGTAGGTACCAAGTACTAGACAAAGTGATGATTTCATTTTTCTTGTAATTTTTTCTTTTAGCTAAATACTACTTTTGTGAATATTACGAAAGTCCCTAACAAGAGCAGTTAAAATTATAGATTGCACTGGCTATATAATAATTATTGTAGGATTTTTTGTTGTGAATGAACACATCATAAAAAGAGTTTTACTAGTAACAATAGTACATTACATTGTACTCTTCAAACGAAGAGCGTATTTATCTTAAATGCCTAATTATTTGGTCTATTGGGTAGAATAAAATGAATTTTTATCATTTAATGTGCGAAAAACACTCATTGCTTGGAATATTTTAGATTTCATCTTCCATTTACTGTTGATTCGAAACTGGTTTCGTCTTCTTTTTTACATTTCTTGCCTTGGTCAATGAATAACAAGTTACTACAAACGAAACGAGCTTATACAATCATTCTTAATACGTAAAAAAGATAATGTGAACAATTTATTCATGCAGTTCGTCCACTTCCGTTTCTTTCTCAAACTATCAATTGAATTGAACAATTTAATCAAAGAAACAATATGGCATTTGGCATCCCATTATAATAAAATTGACAATTTGATAGAAACCCCAACCCAAGTTTGTCATATAATTTCGCATGAACCCCAAAATTATCTTCTACAAAAAAGTGAAGGTTATTCACTCGATCATGACTATGACATTCCTTTTAGAAGAAATAATAATTTATTGTGGGCAGCTAGCTTAGTATATTAGATTTCGCATCTGTCTATATGTTTCTAAAAAGCCATTAAATAAATGATTTTACGATTTAGTGACTTTTGCTTTTGTGCTGCTCTGCTACTATGTGCGCATACATCAATACATCATTACTATCTATATCATGGATGAATCAAACAGTTCAACTGATTGTTATTCAAGTGATTATAAGATTCGTGGATAGGTAATTTCATCAAAGGAGAAGTTAATAGAATTATGCAGCAAGCAGCAGTAGTAGTGACTGACCTTGACAAAGCTGCACGAATGCTTAGTAAGCGTTTCCTCCAAATCGTCTGATCATCACCAATAATATATGGTTATCTCATTGATAGGTGCATTTAGGATAAATACTCATAACAATATAGGAGCTTCACAAAAATTGCACGTTTTATAAGAATTTTAATACCAAAACTAACCCTTTCATAGCTATTTTTTATCAATTTTGTATACCTGCTGTTTCCTTATTGTTCTCAATCTGAATTTCTCATGGAATAATATTCGCATTCACAGTCAGATCAGACAGTCATGTTTGGTGTATTAACAAGCTTGAAAATTGGGTATGGCAAGAATAGCAAGTTATTTTTTGGCAATGTGGAAACAAGCTCATTAATTGGAGGTAGTGAAGTGTGAAATGCACAATACTGGTATAGACACAAAACGTGTACATGTTACTACCAGCTTATAAATTTGCATATGTATTTTTTGAGCGAATTTAATAAAACATATCATCAACTTTACGCTTCACAGGATCTATTTTTTATGCATTATTTATTTACTGACAAGTCAAATAATGATTTATTGATAAAATGGAAAAATTTATAAGTTGGGTGAGTAAGATGAGTCTAAAAATCCTTTAATCTGGTTCAAGATCTGGTTGATGAGAGGGGGTAGTGCTAAAATATTTATTGTAAAGTCTGATTTGATTGTTTCGTTACGAACACATGATCATGGGTATTATTGATGTTTGTTCACGTAGCAAACAATGCTTGTTTATCATTATTCACCCACACACACGTATACATGGCCAATAAATTGCCAGGTTAAGACTATTTTGATAGCGTGTCGCCTGTTTGCTCTATCAGTTTATTATGGATACTCTCCAAAAATGGAAAGATGATCATTATATCAAGTTTTTTGGCTGTAGAGAATGCAAATATACTGTATTCATATCATGTGTGTCTTTTTTGAAGCTCTTGTTAATCCAGAATAATAAAACGTGTTCACTGGCTTAACTTAGCGTAACTTGTTCATCCTTCCAAACGGTCAACTGATGTGAAGAAGTCAACCATTGCCTTGTGGTGTGATTGTAATTGTAAATGACATGGAAGGTAACACGAGTATTTTTGGTGATATACTTGATAGGTACTTTAAACTGCTGAACTGTTTTCATTTGCGAGGCTACAATTAACAAACAAAAAAGCGGTGGTGTTGTTTATTGTTGATTGATGAATCATATCCAAATTAAAGCGTAGTTAAATGGGCTTGTTGATATTTTAATTAGTTGGCAACATGGATCAAATTTTAATTATGATAAAATAATAGAAACATTAATGAAAGTAGTTTGTACACATTTTTGGTTAAATAATAGCATTGAACTTTAAACAGTAGTCTGAATATGCTACTGCGTTTATTTTTTACTTTTTATGGTTGCAAACCAATATACCACCCGAATCAGCCAGGTGGTTGAAAAGATAATGCCAAAATTTAAGTATACAATAAAATTGTAAAAACATGTCTTCTTATGGGTGCTATAAAAATAGTTCTGTCGTCAACAAAATAGTTTTCAAGCGAGTCAGCATTTTATTCAATAGTGTTGTTTGCGTCATCCCAGTTGTTATAATTTATTATTCATAAAAAATAGTTAATAGTCATCAAAAGATGCGTATGCAAACAGCATGCAAAAATATACAAAAATAGTTTGGGATTTTAGGAGATTGGAATTGCATAATTTACTAAAATAGCAAGTGCTGAGTTTTATTTTTACTTTATTAGGTAAGCAGATATATCACCAGACTCGGACGAGATTTATGAAGGAAAGCACATGCAGAATATTTAATACCTGTGCGGTGTGCATCATATTGTAAAATTACCTCTATAAATTAATTTAGTACTAGAATTAGTAACGATTATTGCGTCTTAGTCGAAGTAAAGATAAAAACATGCCATGATTACATGATTTTTTGATTGTGATATATGCCTACAGACACTATAAACATAGCTATCGTGAAACTTACAAATTGCTTGACGATGATACATCGATAATAGATGCTTTTTTCAAAATATTTTTTATGTTTCGGCTCACAAGTTAAAGGAGGAAAAAGAAATTAAAGGATGACGACATTATATTGTTGGTGATCTGGCTGACATTGACATGACATTGAATAGAATCTGCAACAACCTATCTATGAATGGTTTGATCATCTTCACTGCATATCATCATCATGTCATCGCCACGTTTAGCAGTTCATGAACACTCTTTACAGACAGGTAGTGTAGTCCATGTAGCATTTTTAAAAGAAATAACTTGTAGAAGTACACAGAACAACAATGCAAAATGACTGACTACATGCATGTTTTTTAGGAAATGCCGACGTATACAGAAACTTAATTTTGCCAAACATGGAAAATTCTTTTTATTGTTAGCCAAATCAAAATATACCGACCACTGACCATTAACAAACACTCCCAAAAATTTGCCACACGCAATTATTCTTGTCTACGGTGAGATGTGTAGATATATAGTTGCTAGTTTCTGTTTGTAGTAGACCGGACATGTGTGTAGAGGACGTAAATGGAATTCATGTAAAAATTAAGCATTGATCATAATTTTGGGATTGTGGTCAAGTCTCTTTAATTTTGGCTTCCTTCTCCGTCTGCCATTTTTAAGGTATGGGAATTTAAAGTCATTATAATCATGCGGAGTGAAACGTTACATAGGTGTGTGTTGTGCCTATCAAAATAACTAGCTCTGATAAAAGAATTAAGTTTAGGTTTTCAAAGAGAACGCAGAGATCGTCAAAACCTCAACAAAAGTCCGTTTTTTTCACCATGAGAAAACTTTGGTGCATACTTATTATGAATGAACAATTTTTTACAGGTATATTGCAGAACTTGATGGAGGTACACTGCATACCATATCAAGTGTCAAGAAAGACATTTTTATCTAGGACAATTCAAGGGTGGTAGCCCATTTGCCCATTCTACTGATTAGACTGAAACTGTCATAAAAGAAAATTGAGATGACAGATTTTCCCAAAAAATTAAGACTGGTTTTTTTCTTACTCCTTTCCTTAAAACATGATTATTGTTGGTATTAAAAAGGTAAAGAGCTATTATGATCGATAATATAATCATCACGATTGTGAAGTCAGAAAAATAAGCACTTTACCAAAAAAATGAAAAACCACTGTTCATCAAAATGTGTTCATCTAAAGTGTAAAAGTAAGTTTGTAGGTGGGTTAATGTAGATTATAGGCTTACCACTGCTCATTTTGGCACATGTGGTCAGCTTCAAGAAAACGAATTTCAGTTGTGTTTTTTTTTGCATTTTACGACGATGTGTTTTGTAGTTTTTAAGAAATATGAATCCGCCTACATCGTAAATTTATTTGTACAGTAGGTGTGTAAGGCATGTTCGGCAAGAAAGTGAAGGAGAAAGTGGGCAATTAAACTCAAGCTAGTTGGTAGTTCGTACTTATCGGTACGTTGTCTTTTTAAGATAATTTTACTTAACTACCCGACACGCCTGATATTATGGTATTTCTAAAACTCTCTTTTGTTTTCTAGTTCCATGAAAAATACCGAGTTTTGTTTTCCTTCCTTGCAGGTGCGAATGTGTCTTGTTTGACATGACATTATTGCATGCATGCATCATGTTATAAGAAAGCGTATTTTCATTGAACTGCTGTCATCTTTTACCGTTTAAAACAAAGGATGAAAATAGATGATTGTTTCACACATCTCCCCTAAATTTACTTCACGGAAGTCTACAATTTTAATAATTATACTGTTTTCTTTTGTTAAATTTTCAATAAGTTCACCGTTGTTTGTTTTTCAAATTGTTTCTATTTTACCGTACTAAGACGGGATTGGTTTTTAGAAGTACCATGTATTAAAATTTATTCCAACGAACAAATCGATATCCTAAAACAGTGTAATTTAAATCTACAAATTTAACTGTTAGCTCTCAAAAACGAAAAATCTAGAGACAGTATCGGTTAAATGTCTGCAATAAACTTTTGTTTTGTGTATTTTTGTATAAAAAATATAAAAAATGCATCATCACATTGTGTAATGAGAACTTTGTACTTTTACAGCTTGTATTTTGTCTGCATTTTCTGAAACAAATGATTCCGTTATAGGAAATGAAGAATTAAGTCATAGGTATATTGTTTTGTTTCAACAAATTCACCTAGTTCACTTTAAAAAACATGGCACGCTTTTCCGTCAAACTGTAACTAAAAAAGAGAAAAAATTGCTACCGAACAATTAGAACAAATTAAAAATCTTGTTACCGTACTTGAACCTTTTCCGGAACGAATCAGTAATTTATTACTATGTAATTAATCAGTAGCACAACGTGTTTTTTTCGGGTTTTTTAACAATGCAACAGCAAACAATGATGAAGGTATGTTATGTATGCATAATGCTCCCAAAGAATTGAAACCAACATCATCGCCGGGTTTTTAATGAAAGAAACTCAACTACTGAAGCCCACACTACTGACACCTTTGACTATTCTTATTCATTGTAAGCCATATGCATATGATAAATTACGATATGATGATGATCCTGATCATCATGCAAAAAAATGCTAAAAGTTGAGTTGAATTAAACCGTGAGAACTGAGGAAGAAATAAAACCATGTTATGGCAAAATGGGTCTTCCTTGATTCTCTGCTGTATTCTGTGTGAAGAAACCACAACATACAAATACCTATAATCAAAAAATTCTTCGGACTGTGAAAATTCTTGTTCCTGGTTTCTGTGATTGTTGATTGTGAGATTTCATTGTATACAGAGATGCAATGTAAAAATTAAATACGATACAATATTTCATATTTGGTATGCATAAAAAAATGCAGTATGCATTAGATGTATGTAAGCTTATAAAATTGTGATTAAAATGCCACAGGGGAAAATTCATATCTTTAGGATTTTTTAAAGTTACAAACATGCTTTTTACTCTACGTGACTAGGTTTTTTAAAAATGGAACCATGCAAGGCAGACAGGGAAGCTTCCAGTCAGACTCTTTCAGACAAAAATCTAATGAAAGTTATGATTATGATGAGCCGCTGTGGTATTGTTACTCTCATAAAAGTTATTACGAGGCACTAGAGGAGATGGGGAATTCAGTGGTAATAATAATGATGAATTATTATTACCATTTATGAGATGAAGAGTATTATAGCAGTCAACAGGTTGAACGGATATGGATGATGGTACACTCTATACTGTACACACTCACATGTTCTTAAGATACACAAAGAGTCGTTGATTGTTCAAGATTGTAATAATTTTGGTCTTTAAATTGTAAGTACATCATTATTACTGTGCGATATAACGCGTGCACTGCACTGCAATGTTTCGCTTCAATATTACTTACTACTAGGATTACTTTGTAGTTAAATATATACATACAATATATATAACGCACAAAGCTGTAATAATAATCACAATGTGTGTATGTTTGGTGCTCCGAGGAAAACGTTGACCGTGAACCTTGCATGAATTTTACGTTACGTAATGTTTCGTTACAGAACATATTGTCTAACATCTCTTTTTTAATCTTTCAGTTTTTACGTGTTCTCTGGTCCATGCTTCCACCAGTTTATACTCTTTTCTTTAAAAAAAAGACTGCATTTTTCTTCAGAGATGTGAATCAAATAATAATATGTGTACAATTTTCCTCATTTATACCAAAGCGTCGAGATCTTCTTCATATGAGCAAATCAGTAAAGTGTGTAGAATAGATATCATGAAAAGGTTATATAACATCCCTTTCTTCACTGACAATAAAAAGGGTACCATAATAAGTAATCCCTTCAACTTACCTGATGTTCGGCTACTCCTTTCCATTCCTAATTGCTTTTAAGATGGTGTAGGTCCTAAATATTCTTAGTCATGCACGCCCTGCCCTACCGCTGACGTTCGTTGTCCAAAAGTACAAAGAAATGCAGGGGAAAGTGGAAACTCACAGGATTACTTTGCTATATAATTACTGAATTCTTTTTTGACATGTGCTTGCTTCAGTCAGTACAAGCTGGGAAAATAAATGAGGAAGTCATAGGAAAGGTATAAAGCCTAAAACAAAGGAAATGGGTCACTGAAGAATAAATGTATCTTTATTGGGGCCCTCAAATTGAAAGCTCTCTATGTGTTTCAGTTTCGGTATGAATGTATAATTGAGAGCTTCATACCGAAAGACTACTGATGTGTGTATTTAAATAAGTACATTAATTACAGAGCAATATACACGAAATGTCATAAACTAATGATTACACAAAAAGAAAGAAGAGTTATTACTATAATCAGCACAACATACAACAGTCGGTACATGAAAGCTTGAATGTTAGAAAGAAAAAAAATTATTTGATTTTGAGAAAATACTTTGAATCTTGCAATAAAACACTTTCATAATCATTTTTTTAGGTTACGACGCATAAAATTTATTATTTATTCATAAAACTGAAGCTAAAAAATGATAAAAACCAAAGCAATTTGGCACCGAATCTGAAAGCCTTGTTTTATGTATTGTTCAAAACTAACAATGATATTTTATGCTTGCACACTGAATTTTATAATATCAACTTCATTATAAATATCATGATTTTCTGTAATGAAAGCTTTCAATGAAAATATACACAAGAGTAGAAAATTTGAAGAGATGTAATCTCTGAAATTTGAGCTGGAATTCTACATACGTTTATTTGATTACACTACAGTATTTTGATCTGAGTTGAAGCACAACTTTCGATTTATCTTTGGCCGTTCAGCTTTCAACTTGTTCTCGTCGTCGGTTATAATAAAACGTGATGCATTTTTTTACACATGTACTTTTTAAAACGCCAAATCCACAACAACACTGGCCATTGACCAGTCAGATTTTTCCTGTATTGTTTGCTTGTGCGTTGCGTAAAAGGCGTGTAATTTCATATTCTCATTTTCCATCCAGACTAGAATTTCACTCTCATCTCATCTATCTTCGTTCCTAAAACAATAGTCAAACGTTGAGCAACATTTTTCATTGACAGGACCAGTTTTTATTGCTTTCAAAGATTATTTTAATGGCAAGTTACTTTTTAAAAAATACGTGGGTAAGTAATTTCATTGTATATACGTTTTATAAACAATGCAATTGATATGATGATGATGAGCCTACCTGGAGAGAAAGGATAAGGCACATGAAAAAACTTGAATGGGACATAATTTTCAGAAAAAAATACACTTTCATTTTATAGCTAGTAAAGTAAGATTGCAGGGGTTTTGTTTGTTGAATAGCATTCAAAAGTTCTACAATAGAAAGGTATGTAAATAGTTGTAGTATTTACTTAGGTTTTATGATAGATATATTTATTACCTGATATGTATATCTGGTTACTTTTCGTTACATGTGAAAAATTGGGTGATTCTGTCAGATTCACGTGTTAACATTCGATTACGTTAGAGCTGAAATATATACGATACGCATTTCATAATATCGAATCAAAGGGCAAAGTAGAGTTCATAAGACAAAAAAGCAATCATCACACACAAACGACAAAACAACCCACATTTCAGAGTATCGAGTATACACACAAGAAAAACGACAACTCTATTGATATGCAAATGGATTTATATTTAAAGTACTCAAGTTGCTCAATCCTTTCTATTTAACATTTTTGAGATGTGATGGGGTTGAAAAACTATCTTCCCTAATGGGCTATAAAACAAAACCTAGAGCGTACCGTCGCAGTCGCATCGCAATCAGCAGCAGCACAAGTTCAACAATCCCTTTACATTAAGACTTGTTGCTGCTGCTGATGATGAGATGACTTACTTTTTCACATGCAGGGACCCAAAGGGTTCGGCTCGGCTTCGGTCTAGGAATACAAAAGGCTCCTTCAAAGTAAATTTGATAGAAATGGAATGCCATGTATTGTTAATGATGTAATGTCCCGTCCTTAAGCCTGTTATCCTGTTTTCTGGCTTTGAAATTAGAAAAGGGATTTTTGTTGAATTTGAAGAGAGGAGAACAATAAAAGAGGTGAGAGATGTGGAATGAGTTGGCTTATTTACGTTCATTGCAGCGCGGCATCATCATCATCAAACTATCCTCTTCGTCTGATTTAAATCCATTCTATTCTTCTTTCACACACAACCTTTTCAAGGCACCAACAATGCAATCGTTAATTTATGCATACTGATTACAAAGTATTGCAAGTAAGTTGCAACTGCAATTTTTGAAAAAGAGATTCTTTTTTTTTTCATCTTCGTATTGTTACACAACTTTATGGATTAAGTTCCTTGCCAAACCATCTTGTTATACAATACAACTACGTAAGCCGATGCCATCCAATTGTTGAATGTGTTGCTTTGATTTGGATTGGATGTGATGTGAAATGATGATGAGATGTCGAGTTGTAGTGGAAAAGAAAAAAGAGCAATTTTTTTCTGTCTACTAATCTTGTTTTATGAGTTGATAAGAACTTTTCTAACCAACCACAAAAATAATAATTACCTACGTGCATAATGCTTCTGTCCGCTTTGTAAAGGAATATAAAAAACGGCTGAATATAAAATGTTGGCAAATATGGCAAACTAAGTTGTGACGTAGCTCTCCAATCCAAATGCAAACTATGCAATTAATCATTTTTAGAAGGTGTAGTAGTATGTTTGTATTTCTGAAAACTTTTGCGCAAAAAAGATAAAGCTGGAATGGACGGATTAAAGTAGGTATGCATCCTTTACATTCATTATGATAAATGTCCTACAAATTATATAACGTTTTATCATAGAAAGAACGCAATCGTGTTTGAAACAGAATTCTGTGATCTGTGTATTCTGGGGTTTATATGATCTTACGTCACAATGCAAACAGTTATCATTCATAATAAATATTTGACATGTTCTGTAAGATAAAAACCAGTATTTTTTGTTGTTTGTCTTTCTTCACAACTAAAATGCTAAATATGTACGCACACATGGATTCTTATCGATATAAAAAATATCCGTTTTTATTAAGCATTTATTTACCGTCATTTCTTTACACATCCTATTCTGATTCTGCGAATACAACGGTAACGGTCAAAATATTGACCCATGTGTTTACTAGCGGCATTATTAGTAATAGTTAAAGGTTAGGTATATAAGGCAAACGTAATGAGTGCCAATTTAAAATGGCCATATAAGCCCTGTAATCGAAGAGATGAACAATGAGCAACTAGATTTAGATTTATTCGCGCTCTTGAGAAAATTATCAGTTTTTTGACGAGATTTACATAATCAGTTAAAATTTGTATTCGCACATTTAAACACTTTAAACTTTTTTTGTCTGTATATAACGAAAACGAAAATGGAGACAATGCACATGGAATTTTCAAGTTTTTGGTGGGTATTAGCATTTAAAAAATTCAATTTTTCACACGTTTACGTTGAAAAATGCGTGATATATCCGAATGAAACCACGACTTTATCATGCGATCTACGTGTTTAAAGCTGTAATATTTTCAACTTAAATGCACTGTCATTTTGTGTTTTTCCACCTCTGCACACAATAATTTATATTTATGCTATAGTAAACCCTTAACCTTGAGTTTGGAATACTATGTAATTCTTATAAAAACCACTTTTTCGTTATCAAAATTCTTCTCGCTGGAACTGAAAAGAGCAAAACTTCTTTAAGCCCATTGAATACCACATCTCCGAGCTGTGAACAAAATGTTAGTTACGCTTGCTCGCTTGCAAATGTCAATGTCAAGGAAAGGTGTTGTCCATAATTGTCCAAAAAACGTTCATAACAATAATGCGGCAACTTTTGGATTATATATGGGCATACGAATGAAACTTTCTAACAAAGTAGCAAAAAGGTAGTTTGATGTCACTCATTACGCCTTTCAACTGTAATCAAAGTGTATAATTTAGCACCGTCACTCATTATTTCCGCCCACTATACATTCACCTATACAATTTCAGTTCATTGTTGGTTTTGGTTTAAAAACCTTATTTATGAACTATACTGACAAGTGTAGTATAAATCCAATATTCTTCATTTCAACGCTTGTTTTTTTTTGAATTTACAAAAAATCCAAAAAAAACTCCAATGGTATTCGATTTAACAACGATATCCGTGGTTTTTATATTTACGTATGTAATTCAACAAAATACACAGAAAAAATCGAAACCGCGCAAAACAATGCCCTTATTGTGCACTTGACACAAATTCCGTTTTGCAATACTTATCACTGTGCATCAGTAAAATCATTAGAAGAGTGTATAAAAAGAGTTCTACTAAAATTACGAAAGAAATGTAGGTAGCATGTGGTATTTAAGTCTGTCTTTTTACGTTGAACCACTTAAACTTGCATCGCTTGAATGTAAAAACTACAACTGCTAACTTTCAATCGCAATGCAATGTGACTAGACAAGAAATGACATTGTAAGTTACTAAACAGGACGTAGGTTGTATAAAAAATCAATTCAATAACAACGTTAATATATAATTAATTTGCTACCTGCGTGTCAAGAGAGGAAAGGAGACTTGTGGTTACCTAATGGTTACAATTAAAAGCTAAGGCAAAGTTCAATAGGATGATGATGATCATGATTGGCTGGTTAGTAGGAAGGAATCGGAACCACATCAGACACGTATGCAAAATTGCACTGATTTAGTTCTAATTTTTTATAAGCCATCCGACATCAAAAGTAGGTATGTGTGCAAAGCGGTCCACAAAGTACGTTTTATGAAGCCGCAATTTAAAACCCATTTTTTAAATTTTGATACTCATTGCGGTGCAATAAACAGTAAAAAACGTCATCCACACAAAGGCTTAACGCAGAGATTTGAGCAAATGTTTGTTTTTTTACATTTGCTTTGACTTTGTACAAAGCTACCCACGTAGAATCGAGTGAAGTAAATTATGTGGAGCGCGGTCTACTGAAAACCATTGTGAATCGTTATTATTGCATACTCATATACCACGCATATTGGTTGTTTTGATTTGATCTGCCATTCTTTTCCACAACAATGAAACCTCAGCCACTGATTAAATGACAATCTCATATGCATGTATAGTCATCCCTTCACACTTCACTTTTGACTATTGTAATTTTAAGTCATTATTTTACATAATATTTTCAGCCAGTATGTGACTTTTAAAGAAAGGTGTTCGGCAAAAAGGGTGTAAAGGGCTTCAATCAGTTTCATTAGTACATTATAATCATTTTGTCGGCACTCTTCCAACAAAAGAAGTACAACGAACATAAATAATTAATTATTTTTAAAACATTTTTATTTACATATAGTTCATAAATGGAAATATGGCTACGTGAATATATTTTTTATAAAATAAGTCGCATAAAATTATTTAGCTATTATCTTGTAAGCCATTGTCAACAACTTTTTTATCTTCACAAATGGACAGCGAGATCGGTTACTGCAAAATTACAACCGTTGTCTTTCAGACATGATATCGGCGGTCACCATTCTTATGACATTGTCGTGCGACTTATTGGCTGATGATGTCGCATAACTGGCTTTATTTGGCTAGAAAATTGCTATAAAATACAATCAACTTTTGTATCAAAATAAGATATTAACACTTTCAGAACATACCATTTTACTGTCAACGTGTCAACACCATTGCATACTGTGAATTTCATTGAAGTACATAATAACATAATGAAAACAAAGATTACTTAAAATTGAGCGTTGAAAATGATAAAAACAAATTAGTATAAAAAATATCGAATCTCTCTCACCGGCCATATTATGTTTACAGAATAATAAGCACGAAAAAACTCGTTAAGTTACCTCAGAAAAAAATACCAAAAAGATTGATGCTTAAATAAGATTATCAAATTTTATTGTAATTGAACGGGAGGCATTGCGTGAGTAAGAACATTTGACATAAGTTATGTTACAGACACAGACTAGATTGTTCAGTAAGGGAAAAAACCATTGAATACTGATTATGACGCATTGACTCTCTGAATGTGTTGCTGGTAAAAGAGGAAAATCCTTGACACAATAAAAGTAACATTTCCCAAGTGTGAAGTACAGAATACCAAGAGTCGACTAACATTAACTGCAAATTGTAATATAACATGTGTGACTTTTGTTGCATGTGTGTCTGTTTTTAATGTGAAATGCCACTAGTATTTTGATTGAACAAAAGAAAAGCTACACGCTCAATTATATCGATGAGATTTGAGACTACTTACAATAATCATGATTAAGGTTTTGCTTGATAGAAAACGAGCGTGTAAGCTTATGTGTGAATTTGCTTGATACTGTGCTTTGTTATCTTTTTATACTTGTAAGTTCGGGACTGTGATATTGCGTGAATTTAAACGATTGTCAATTGTTAGTGTACCACTGCCACTACCACTTTGTACAGTATACCTTACGACGATTGTCAAGAATCTCTGCAGGTAATAAGTTGTGATTTCTCATTGAGTTGTATAATTACTGTAATCACGGCAGGCTGTTGTTGTCTTGTTGTTTGGGTGAGACAATTTCCATGAATAAACAACTCCTCCGTCCAAGTCGAGTTTCTGAATGGGGGGTTTGACTTGGCTACACTACAACACGCTGATATACGACCTTCATTTCATTTCATTCTCAGTCAGACATTAAACACATTGTACAATTACTTCACTAGTTTACTACCAGTCCCTTACCTTGATCTGGTCTTTTTTGTTGCTTTATAAAACGATAACGTTTTTGATGCTACCAAGAGATCAAACTCTCATCATCATGGTACGGTTAGTACGGTAGTTGTAGTACAACAAATAACTGCAGCCATGAACCAACGCTATAAACATAAATACACACATTGACATATAAAAAATGCTCATTTTAATCTTTTTTGTTGATATAATGAGCTTTTGCCTAGAGAGAAAGTGTTTTTAAATCAAAATTTGGCAAAAAAATTGTTAGGTATCATTTCATTTTCGCCTGGCCCATAGAAAAAAACATTCAAAAGGCATCATTCTGTGAATCTGTGATAACATATAATTTATCGACTTGATATTCAACATTCGTTACAAGATCATGATTTGTCTTATAAATTTAATTCAGATTTTTAAATTGAACCCTTTGAAAAGAGGGAAAATTCCGTTGACTTTTTTTGCTATGTGGTGATAATGGTATAAAGGTTGGTAGGCACATACGAACAATGAAAAAGAAAGATTCTATAAAAATGATTTTGCTCGCTAAAGAATACGTGATTGAACTTCATCTTTGCTGATCGATGCAATGTACTTTGAATACATAAAAACGTCGATGATACGCTGTGCCTTGCGAATTGTCAATTCAGCAAACTGATTGTGAGTTGGTAAAAAGACAATGTCGTAGTATTTTTTTGCCTTCGAGGAATAAGCCGATACTTTCAGTTCCCACAAACTCAGGCATTTTATAAGATGGAAAAGTTGATGCGGTCACGTAAAACATATCTGCATAATGACCATTACTAGAGTTCTTGGGAGTTTTGAGAGACGAGACCCATTGAACTTTTTTTCTGGTATAGTTAGGTCTATATTACCGTCAATTTTTATATACCTGCATGAAAATTTAAATGTTATATGCGAAATCTAGGGATCTATTATACAGTTAGGTCAATGCTGAATTATATGTAAAGTAGATAACATACTAGCAACTAATAATATGCAATACAATGCTCTAAAGAACCAGTTTTTCCAGTGAGCTGTCTACCGTTTTCTATGAATTGTTATTGTTGGGAATTCGCCGTTTCAATTTGTGAGATAATGGGGATGCACGCAAATGTGTGAATAATAACATAAGAATGGGGAAGATGAGTAACAAATTATATTTCTTTTTAGATGCAAGACGTTTCTTGTGTATTACATACATGTCATGATCAACACAAAATACTCTATTTTTCTTTGAGGTTTACCTTCATTATGTAATATGCTCAGGGAAACTATGATATGATAACTCATTCAAAGGTTAGATAGCGGTGGGTGTTTTGAACTGAAATTTGAAATATTAGTAATGAGCACTGATTGTGAGAGCGGTGGTCTTAAAATTGGAACTCGTTTGGTTTCGTTTAAATCATGCGCATGGGGGTTTATCGAATCCAACTCTAACCTAAAGTAAATCAGTAAATTTGGGTAGCGCCAGAATACATGTAGATGCTATTTACAATGAGTTAGCAGGAGAAATTATTAAATCCTAAGATAAAGTAGGTTTAGATCAAGATTAGTAGTTACTTTGTAGTTGTAATCCACAACAAAACTTAAAGTGCTGTGTAAGCTACAAAATGAAATTGCCATTGTATTTTTTATTGTATCTTATATGCAAATTGCTTTATCTAGCGAATACGCATGTACAAACATTATTAAAGAAAACGGTTCTTTTATTAGACCGTGAGTGTACGTGATATTTTGTAGTTGACATCTTTTTTGATTGTGATTACTGACTGCAGGCATGCAACGTGTAAAGTATTTACGTTTACTACGAAGTAGCATACTGAACTAAGATAATGTTATAAATTATAAAAGTTTTAAGACTGTAATTTCTTCGCTGCAAAATAGCCTCGTAAACTAAAGTTCAATGGAGTACGCTGTAAATTACGTGTAGGTATGTGTGTTTGTAGAAGCGTACGACAAATAGATGACGAATTATATTCGTATTTTTTGTGCCCGTGTTCTAAATTTTTGCATTTTTCTAAATGCCGACATTCAAAAAGCTTTAGATTGGGAGTGGTTCATGTTTTTGTTGTTGGTTATTCTAATTCTAATACCCTCGGTATACATCATAAAGAATAGGTCTGAATTATATCTTAGAAGATTGATTTGAAAGTGCCAAAGGATCACATTAAGTATTGTGTCCCTGCTACTGAATTCATGTTTACTCCTGGCATACTTGAGCGAGATCATTTTTATCAAAGAATTGTCAAGTAGCAAGTTGAAAACAATTTTGAAAGTCATTACTTGTCATGAAAGAAATGTTAAAGGACTGCTTCATTTCATTTCATTTTTAACAACACGAGTGCTTGTATTTATAAACCAGTATACATTTGTGAGATTTAAACAGCCGGACGCTTGACTTGAGATTTTACTCCTCTTCTTCTTAAAAATGAAAGAGTACAGAGTAGAAAGGATAAATCACTTCCTTACGATAATAAAAAGCTATATTTAGCTTTAATGTTTAACTTTAACTGGTAGTAAGCCCCAGTCTCTAAAAGAAGAATTCACTTTTAATATTATCATAAATGTAAAAGTGTTTTATATTTTACCGAGAACACCGGATTTCGATTATGATAAACATTCGTATTCTTCTTTCCTTTCATTTGCTAGCCCAAATTGTAAGTCAAAGTCCCATTTTTATTTTCGACGAAAATTAGGTTCGTAGACTTTTAAAAATGAAATCCCAACTTGTTGAGTGACTTGACAAACAAAATACTTCGAATTCTTGCAAATTTCGATAACATTAACATGGTGAGCATATTTTGGCATTATTGTAGACCTAGTGAAAGCAGCACTAAAAACCTAGCTCAACCGTTGAATATTATGATTATGACCAACTCGTTTCGCCTAATAAAGTGAAGGAACAATGCATGTCGACCGGTGATTAATCAGATTGGCTGCCATCGGCCCTCCTCCACAATACGTTACGGTATTGACGTTTCTGGATCACGGTCAAAAGAGCAAATTTTAGTGCATGTGTTTGAAACTCAATATAGTGGCCATTTTTTCTTCGACCTTTGCAGACCTTTTCCCACTTACCCAATTATCACCTAATGTTGAATACAGCTTGTCTAAACTAGGGAATCGGGAAAAAGAAGAATGGATTCAAGGTGCCATTATGATCAAAGACGGCATAAATAAGCTACTTAAATTATATACAAAAAGTCGATAATATCAAATATACATATTAAACTGAGATGAATTTTACTATCTTCTTACAATATGCATCATGCACAAGCAATGATTTATAATATACTTTATCGTAAACAATTATATGCATGCATACTTGTCTAATATTTGATCGGCTTAAATAATTCTTTGGCTTCTTTTATGAACTTGATCAAAATAAGTCACGCTATCATCACCAAATCATGCATACAAAATTGAATACTGAGTTATGCATAGCAATGCAAAAGTTTATAATAATATGTTTACGAGTAATTGTGGAAGGAAGTTAAAAAATGGGGTTGCATATTATTGTATCTGTAGTAGAGTAGGGACACTTGTATTTTCAAAAGTGATGAATAGTAATAATAAAAGGTTATCGAGTTGTTTTATATGCCATTAAAGTCTTAAACACATATTTTGATATGCGAAACTAATACAAAAACTCGTTTTATTGTCGAGGTCGTCCAGTTATAAATCTCTTTTAGAAACAAACAAAAAATTAAAAGTGCTACCAGCTATCGCTATGTATCATTCTCGGCCTAAATGAAATGAACTAAATTAAAAATGATCGAATTATTTTATGAATTGAAATGATAACTGGTATCTTCATAAAATATAATCTTGAGTTAAATAAACTTTTTTCTTCAATCTTGAATAATTTAGGTAAAAAATCTCTCATTCTCATCATCATTGTGTAAAATAAAGTGGATTGTTAAAGTATAATTTTTGACAATATATGCGAACTACATACACCAAAAACCACTAACAAATTCACTCACTCATTGTCAGTTAGATTCGCATTATTGCAAACAATAACCTCAGCTTTCAGTTTCGTGATCTAGAATAATCAGCAAAACGACTGACTACATTAGAACCGCTGTAATGTCGTTTGTGTTGATGACGTTAAGTTGGAAGTCAGGTTTTAAATGAATTTTAGCTGTGCGCTGAGCAGCAACAATGAAAGCGTTGTTGTTAACATATGCCATGCGCCCACCTAATGGCTAGTGCAAAATAATAACTGTCTGTACCCAGTATACCACACAACTTTCCAAGTTGTAATAAAATCTTTTAGAAAGATAATTTTGAGCATTTTCACAAAGTTTAATAATGAAATGAAATGACAGATAACAGAGAGATAGCCCATTGGGATTGGTGCAAGCGTGTGGTGATGTGAAATGCTAAAGATTTAAATTGCTTACATTTTCTTAAATAATTATGTGAAAAGTATGGGTTGGGCTACTTAATGAGAAATGATATTTATTATTTAAACTTGTTCAGATTAAATGCATTTAATATTTGAGTCGTGTGTTTTGAAAGACCCACACTCGTACAATTCATCACTGCATTATTGCACCACCATCAATACCACCATCAACATTGTCACAAAACTTGATAAACTGATGCGTAAAAAGAATGGATAGATATGTAGTTTAAGACAGTTTGATAAGGTAAAACTGTTAAGAAAAAAACTGAAAGTCCCTTTTTACATTCTTGCTTTACAACACAATTACAAAAATGACAAAACAAATAACATTTTCAATCATTTGTGCATTTATCAGTGGACGAGATCAGAATGTCATTAAATATCAAGTCTTAATAAATAGAGCAGTTGTTGAATGTGTAGATAATTTGATAAAAAACGATTTACCTAAAATGCTTTTGTGACTGAGGGTGAGCGAGATGTCTAATGGTTAGGGCTATTATGTATTAAGTCTTATCATTGCATTTAGTCTCTACAGCTTTTAGAGAATAGGAGGGGCTTTCATCTCCCCCGTTTTGGCAGACTTGCTACATCATCATCATGAAAATGAAATAAAAATATTAATGAAAAGTCACTTTAGTATTTTAACTCAAATGATATTGGTCCCTAAAAAAATACCTTTTATGTCTTATTTTGTAGAGATGGCTGAGATGATACAGTTTTGTATATTTCTACGATTACATATGTTGCTGCATTTTTGGGGTTTATATCTCACCCCTTCTGCTACTTTACTTTTTCAATAAAAATATTACCAAGACTTGTGCGTAACACTTAAATAATTTGATTTTACGATTCCTTCGTAAATATTGAATTACATTTGGCAAACAGGAGGTAAAAACATTTTGTATGTGTTACAAAACATCAGATTTGATTGGGTGTGAATTGGTTAATTCTAAAAGTGCAGTAAAATTGTAGACATTTTTGATAGCGATTGTGTGTTGATGCGATGCAACGATATACGATACCAAAAAGTTGTAGAATGACTCAATCGAAAAATTGAATGATAAAAATTGCACTGAATTTTGCAACAATGAAAATTTAAGTCAGGACTACAGGACGGTGCATACACGTTGAATGAATATGAAATTATATAATTCAATACAAGCGAACCTTCTTTGGTTATGCTTAATTAAATTTGATCTGATGATCTACTTTATATTCTATCAGTCAATCATTCAATCATGATAGACGAGACGAAATATATGCAAATTAATTTTGGTTTTAGACATGATATCATTTTCCAATTTTTACACTCGCTATAAAAAGTAAAATACACTTTGAACAGGATTGCTTCATAAATTTAATTTAATTCCGCAGTCCGCAGTTTATTAAAAGAACTGTTAGAAAAGAAGCGACTCAAAGTCAAGCTTATACGGATTCGACATGCATTGTATTATATTTTGTGTGCTAAAGAGAAGAATGAAATTGTGCAACGGTAAATGTAATCAATCATCGGTGAAAAGTGTAATAGCGTATTAGATTACACACATATACAATTGACATAATAAATGAAACAATATTCACGTATGTTTACAGCACAGCCTTATAAAGTTTTAGAGCTTATGTAACATCTATGTATTTATCGATAAATCAGAATTTTCAAAACTTCTCTGCAAAAGCGTAAATATTGAATCAGAGAATTACCGAAGATATTAATTTCATAAATCAAACTACCATTGTGGAAAGACCACAAGATGCGACAGTGGAGCGGTGAGATTGACTAAGAGTATATCACATAAATAGGACATAAGAGAAGCCCTATAAGTCCTTAAGTTACAATTACTTTTTACATCGAACATTGTATGGTGTAATATAAATTTGCGTGCATATATTATGCACACTCAAGAATTATTTTTTAACCATAGGGCAGGGTTTCGGTTGCATCCCCGAAGATACTACGTGAACAATACCTACGTAAGAAAACGTGCAAAAGGAAGATAAATGACAAAAGCTCCTCTACATTGAATTGGTCAGTGTTGTGGTAATCAATAACTGTCTCAAATCAGGAAAGCAGTACTGCGAATAGGAATGGAGTTTGGTTGATTTATCTTTTCTTTAGAACTAAAAAGCCCTCCTCGCACAACATGAAATAGTTTAGTGACGAAGTGTACGAAATGTTGAGCTATATAATGAATGCACACGATTAAATGAAAACACTGAATAAAGGAATATACGTAACATAATTTATGTATAAAAATCCTGACTTTCTAAAAACGGTATATTTTCGCCCAAGACCATGCACTTGACATTCACATTTAAATCGAATGGGCAAACGGGTAATTTGTGATAAAATGAAATAAATTATGGTAACATTTAGCCGGAGAGTATCAAGGTGTCCTAGTCCTAATCATTATGAAACTGACAAGGAGAAACTTTTTCAAAGCATGCATGCATTTTAAACTTATCAGGCAACTTGCTTTTATTTATGGGCTTTATCAAGGGTATCAAAACCAGGTAAATAACCAGATCAGATATTCACAGTCAAGAACATAACACCAGCCAAAATTATAATCATTTTGAAACTTTTCAACACACTTCTTTTCTTAGTAAATAGTCTACAAATTGAGGCAGTTGCATTGTACCAAGATGAAAATACATTTTTGCATGTGTAAAAGTGTCAACTTCATCATTATGCATACAAAAGTAGCTGCACGATGAATGTGCATCTTGTCAATCACTTCACTATAAAGCGTGAATAGTTTAAATTTGTTTTCTCGTCTTTGTCTGGCATCGTTATTATTATCATCCTCCACAGTTTGGTCACTATTTGTGTGTGAGTGTGAAAAGAGAAAGAAATTTTTGAAAAAAGCCAAATAGCTTGCTGACAGAGACTGGCATGAAGCATGAAACATATCAAGTGTGGCTTCAAAGATGATAATTTTACATACATGTGCCATGGCTTGAAGAAGACAATTCGTTGACCCCCGCTGAGACAAATCTTCACAAAAATAACGATTGTAACACTATTGTTATCATTGTTAAGTTTGAAATCTAGTATCTCGGCATATACGAACAAAAAATATGTTTTTAAAAGCATGTTTTTTAACTTCCACCGAACAACTGAAGATGATTTGTTTAAGATTCATAACCACGACTGAGACAGAGAATGAAGAATAATGTCAACCACATCCAACCAAGTGCACTCAGTGTATTTGAATTGAATACATCATACGCTATCACATCACATACTTTTCTTCAGCATGATCCTGATTTGCTTGATTGATTTTCTTTATGTATATTAATGCCTTTGTGTATTCTTTACGCTTATCATTCAGCCAGCCGTACATAATAATAATCAAATGTGTTTTTCTTTGTTGCAGGGAAATGACCCGTGCAGAGCGACATGCAGAGGAAGCCTGCAAACGAAACGCTCTCAACTTAACAGAGAGATTCATCGAGAAATGCGACTACGTGCTGGGGCCGAGAATTTGCTAAAGTAAGTCATCAGTAGAGTTTATAGTTTAGTAATGTAATTTATGTTAATGTGTTCTCATGGACGATGAACAATGTACATGATCAGCTGAAACGAAATGACCGATGTAATTAGGTTTTAAAATTTTACGAGGAGAAATTTATCTTAATCCTCATTACAAAATTTTATAGCCAGAGAAGTATGTACAAGAAAAATGATGAAAGCAAAACAATTTTTCAGACCAGACGTTGAGATTTCAGACATTCGAAGTAATCGGTCAGGTTGAAAGTAGATTTTATTCAAGTCACATGTGGCTATTCGCATGTTCATGTAACAGAGTTTCCTGTCTTGAATGATGTAAAATGCACATCATGCTTCTCGGAACCGACCTCCGACCGACAAAACTATAATTACAGTACATTTGCATCATCAACTCTGATAACAATGGAAGGTAAAATTGAAAGAAAGTCGATGTCGTCGCATTAAATGCCATATCGGGTTAACTGAAGCGTACATCACTCCTTTTTATCTTTAGATTATATTGCATACATAAAATGCGTGATCCACTATGTGACATAACTATAACGTTTCCTAATAATCCTTAAACACACATACGCCTTGAACGCACTGAACTACTAATCCTTAACTAAAGCGTGGGAGATGATTGGATGAACAATAGGATTACCAGTTACAACAAAATTACTTGCAAATGTTTCGGAGCAGACGTGAGTGTGTGTAGGCGGAAGATGGTCAGATAGGCGTATATTCTAACCAAGTCGTGTGATTATCCATTAAACCCTTTTTGCATTCTATTTTGTTAATTGTGACTTTTGACTTTTAACGTAATATCAGGAGGATAACGATTACGTGGTAGTATTTTTTTATTGTTTTGTTAGTAGGTGCTTCTTCAATGATGTAGTGATTCAGAGGAAGTTACCCTTTAAACTTCAACGGTTGATGACGGATTCTTAAGTAATTTTTAAGCTGAGAATAAAATTAAAGCAAATGGGAGGAAATAAAACAAGATATACAAGGTTGATAACAATGAGTTGTAATACAACAATGAGCAATAATAGCAGAGATGAAAAAGTAGTAACCTTATTCGTCATTGTTCGAAAAATACAGAGCAATGAGGTAATGATAAGGTAGTGAATGCATTTTCGTAGACGAAGCATGTGTCAAATTATATTTTCACTGTCATCAAGTCATCAGAAAAGTTTTGGAATTAATTAACTTATCAAAACGCAATTTTCTTATATTTTTGCCGAAACACAAATTGTATGAAACATGACTTATGACGCATGACATTTTTGTACTTAAAATTCCCCACTGAAATTCAAGTTGATTAACTGTATAATATTTTATGGCAATTTCAGAGCAACAACAAACCGAACTGTGAAGGAGACGGCCACTCTTGAACTCAGCTTTGTCAACTCACATTTACAGTTACTCCGAGAACAATTAGCTGAAATAAATGGATGTTTGGAGGCATACCAAGGACAAGGGTAAGAAGTCGGCAATTATCTATTCTCCGTTATAATTTTCCTATGAAATCTAATACATGAAGTTTGTACTTTTTATCGCATTATCTTCATGATTTTTATGACTACGTAATATAAAAATCTACGCATAATAGAAAGGTAGGTGGTACTCACGCAATTAGTCTCTCGTAATTTTCAAACAGGAAATGCAAGCTGACCTCTGCGAAATAAAAATTAGCATGATGACTTATTGTTCATGTAGGAATGTTTGTTGGGCTTATTTACGCAGTATTATTCATTGGCTTTTTATTACCGAATTACATTTGCTTGATTGATTCCCCATTTCCTTAGATAGAGCACTGTGTAATATTAAAACTTGTGTACCAACCAGTGTAGGGATGATTTCGCATCGAATACCAAACTAAGTTTACATCTTGCCGAAAGATTCAATATTGCTTACTTAAGTAGAAATCCCCGTTAAAAATATGTATATCGTGATGACCAATTTGATTAATGAGATCCCCTTTGTGTTTTTATTCATAACAAATTAGGTAACGGTAAAAACAGCAAAGAGCTGAATATTACACTGTATTGATCACAATCGCTGATAACATATTTCTTCGCTTCTTTGATACTTTTGACAATTCAATGTTCTAATTTGATTCATTGGAAAGGAGGTTTCATCCGTGGTCCATATTTATACCAATTGATACACACAATGCTAAAGCCTGCAAGGCAAATAGATACATTGTATTACATGAATTCTTTTGCCTCAATAATTTTAAACTTGAGTCATTTATCATCATAGATTTGACTTGATCTTGGTTAAATAAATAAAATGACTCGGCAAATATTGAATGCCTTTAAAAGGAGCATACATGATTTGTTACTCAGTTGATGAAGATTATTAAAAAGTTGTTTTCAGTCAATTTGGGAAGTATTCATATGCAAATTCATTTTAAAAAATCTAGTACAAAAGCGTCCACACATGTCATCTTGTTGTTGTGACCAGAGATATCAGATTCATAATTTAATATAAACGGTTTTATCTGATTGGAATGTACCTAATTGAATTTATGCTTGAATTTGCCAATTTCGTATATGTACTACATATTAGGAAACTGACAAAGGTCATCAGTGTCGGAAGTCCAACTTAATTTGTCCTTTTGGGACTTTTACACTTGGGCTAAACTAAAAGTGACATCCATTCCTCTTCTCAAGTTTAACAATACACATATTCGTCAGAGCCCGTTATTTCGAGGTAGCAGTTGAGAAAAATCGTCAAAAACAATCAAAGGCAGGATATTTTGCTTCATGGTTTATTATTCGTCCGTCCGAAGGCTTAAGTTAATTTTACAGAAAAATATTCGAATAAACCGGGAAACGGTTTTGATTACTGTTAACTGTACCATACGAATTAAAATGTTAATTTTTCTTACGAAACCCCCAGATTTTATCAGTACAGAAAATATATACACTTTCATTGCATAGTAAATTACGTAAACGGTACAAACTAACTCTCCTGTGTGCAGATTTATGAGTGCATGATACATTTATGTAGGAAGTGGACAATAAAAATTGCGTGAACTTGCACCAGCTAACAACTCTAACCAGCTTAGTAAAACCTGCAGAGAATCATTATTCTCGTCTCGAGGAAAGTGTCAGTTGAACAAGCTAATATTTACCGCACACGATGGTGATATGAAGTGATGAACAAAGTATTGGAGTACATGTATGGTAGCTTCATACTATTTTGCACATTTAAGGCACGCATTCAATGTAACATTAAGATAGCTTTACTTTACTCCTTTCTTGAACTTGAACTTGTAAGAGAAGAAATAAATTATAATGTTGGTGTACAATATCTTATCTAATATGCACAGAAAATATTGTTACATTTTGTTAAAGAACAGTTTTGTGCAGAAAGCTGCATGCTTCCTTCCACTAACATGTTCAACAGTAAATCATTTTCTATGCGTATATGGTTATTATACAAAAAACGGAAATCACAGGAAATGAAAAGTGAGAAAATCATGGTTGTAGGGCTGATAACACCCCTAAAAATACAGTAATGTTCGGTTCACACAGCAAAGCTTTAAATTGCCTGCTGCTCAAAAATTTTCATCCACCCACCCAGCTTGCCTATTTGATATTCACAATCATCTTCTTCAAGCGGCACTCACACAGTACCACTTGTTCTGTATCAAATTACCAACAATTTATTATGCAAACATTCAAAATTTACACCCAACATCTCAAAGTACTTCAGATTTATTTGTCTGTATTGCATTTGCAGTTAGTGGGAGTGTATTTTTCGCAAATTATAATGCGATACAAGCTTGTTAAAAGTGTAATACATAACGAGCTTACAAGAAGAATGCTTCAAAGGTCACATCGTGACTTATCATCTTCTCTTTTCTTGATGAAAGATGCGATAGCTGCTTAAATATTTGCCATTTACCTTGTATGTTTTTGTTTAGGTAGCACTTAATATTATTTTAGTCAACTATGACTTGAATGTTTCGTTAAAATTGAAGCAGTAAGAAATGCAAGTGGCAAAATTCATGGGTTTAAGTAGAAGGTGCCGCCTCTCCAGCTTAGATGCTCCTTCTTATTTCGTCACGTCATCCATTGTTGATTGACACCAGGCAGGGAGGTGTTCCCTGTTTACAGTTGAGCGATGATGTGTGTGACTCATAATCAGTTAAGTTTCAGTTGTTTGCTGCATAACGCATAACATGCAGCTAATTACTCGGCAGTTATACAAATAATCGTGCTAACAAAACTATATCAATACCTTTTTAATGATGTGCCTGAGACGCGACGCGTCCACATTGTTGGAATTCAAAGCATTTTATTTTTACACAGCCGGAGACACACACGTGGAATACACAAAAAAATAGCAAAAACTACATTCATTATTGAAAAATTCCCGAAACTACTATATATGGTACAATAGTATAAAGTATTGCAATAAGAATCGTATCTTAGCTAAATCTGACTTCCATGTTGTTGAAGGGCCAAAGTCAGACTCAATCAACCTGCTGTAATAATAACGTGGATATGACGTGAAGATTCGCTCTTCTTATCCTTAATCAGTTCGTACTTAACAAACTTAACTACAACAGTGTACACATATCCCTTTAATTACAATGAGCAAGTTTATTATTTGCAGAAAAGATTAGCATTAATAATTTCGCCATATTTTATGCTTAGATGATGATGAGATGAAGATGATTTGTAGTTTGTTTAGCATTGAACTTCATTAAAGACCATATATAAACGAGCCAATGCTCTTCAAGGGATCAAATCAAACGTTAGGAAACGGAGAATCGAGATTTTATACTTTTAAAATCAAATACATCAACTTTATTCAGTTTAACAAATTACTGAACAAAGATCACATCAAATATCGAATGCTACGGCACA